>VMDO01002282.1:72113-173215 GCA_007922755.1 Pedetes capensis
CTGGGATTTAGCTCAGTGGGTAGAGCGCTGCGCTGCAGTCTCTGAGGCCCCAAGTTCAATTCCCAGCACCACAAAAATGGGAGAAGGGCCTGGCAATCCACTCCCAAGGCAATCCCGAAGCACTCAGCCATTGAAAACCCTATGAGGGTCGCTATGAGTCGGATACCGACTCGACGGCACCTAACAACAACAACAACATAGTTCACATATGGGAGAAGGACCTGGCAATCCACTCCCAAGGCAATCCCGAAACAGTCTGCCGTTGAAAACCCTATGAGGGTCGCTATGAGTCGGATACCGACTCGACGGCACCTAACAACAACAACATAGTTCACATACACTCTATGATAACCTGTAGAGCTGTACATTCTTTTGAAGAACAAATTCTTCTAGGCCCCTCATGCCAAAAGACAAATAAAAATGACTCTCATTTCTCATATTTACATCATTTATTCCATCAGCTGAGATTTTTCTCTGATTTTTTAAAATCCAAATTTGGTATTTGTTGAGTTAGGTATATGCAAAGAAAGAGATCCTTTCCCCTCCCCCCCAATATACATAAAGTGATCCCCTAAGTTGCTAATTTATATTAAAGGAAAAAGTCTTATACAATAGCTAAACCAAAGAACTGAAAATTATTTAATATACCGCTAACAGTATTTTTTTCCTCCTAACATTATTGATCAGAAGCAACACATTGCTCTTTAGCTCAAAGTTAAATATGAACTTAAACATTCTCTAACTCTGTGTTTAAATAAATGGCACTGCTCTATAATGAAACACCAGGGGGTACTGATAGGGAGGAGAGATAAGGAACAGGCCGGCCATCCAGTGTCATGTTGTCATATTTATATTCACATACCTATTACTAGTAAGACTTTAATTTTAAGACCTCTTCACTTCCCCACTAATAATGCTGGATATGTTAAAACACAACTGAAAATCATTTTCATGTTAATTCCCGTGGTCCTGAGAATATCTGATTGTTCTTTAGACCATGAATTAATTAGTTCCATCTAATACTGCACATGCTGTGGTGATATAAAGACTCTTCCTCTTCAGTCACTGTCAAATATCTCTGTGAGGAGTCTGACCTGCCTGTAAGAATGTGGTCACCCTGTCTTTTCAAGGAGGAATTTCTCATGTTAGAGTGTGAACATCATACAGCCCAGTCTGCCAAGTCTAGAAAGTTTTCATGGCCCACTAGCCACAGTCTTCTTTTAGAAACTGACCTATGAATATTACATGGGGAGGAAACCACTTGCAATGAAGGAAGGGTTTCTGTGCAAAGCCACAAAGGAAAATAATTCACATCTCCCTCTTGCATTGGGCAAGAAGAGGTCACAAACAGTAAATAAACTAAAACTATGTCATACAAAAATACACTTGCTTTTTTAGTCCCACTGATTACTTTCTGAAACTTATGTGTTTAGTAATAGGAATACTGAGGAATATAAAGGTACAAAAAAAAAAAATCAAGAATGGCAATTTTATAGCATGTTAGGCTTAAAAAGATGGGAATAAAATCACATGAAAGAACAGAACAGTTTTATTAATATAATAGGTTTACTAATAGTATGCTTTGCAGACATCAAAAACCTTTAGTGTGGGCCAGGGATATAGCTCACTGGTAGAGGGCTGGCCTAGCATGTGAGAGGGCCTGGGTTCAGTCTCCAGTCCCACCCTTCCCTCTGACAAAACTCCTAATGACTTTAACGAGAAAGTATATATCATTAGAAAAAAAAATTTTGTTCTGATTATAAGGAATAATTTAATATTTAATGGCTAAGTTACTGTTTTAATAATTACTTAATATAAAATGCAAGTCTCAATATGCTGATAGTTAAAATACAGAGAACACACCACCTGCAGTGCTGAGGACTGACTGTAGGGCCTTAGAATTCTAGGCAAGCATGCACACATGCTCTCTTCTCTCCCTCTCTCTCTCTCTCTCTCTCTCTCTCTCTATTTATATATATATATGTATATGTATATATATGTGTATATATATGTATATGTAAAGCTAACAAATGCTATGAAGATGACTACACAAAACAAATTTAAAAAATATTGAACAAAATTAAATAAATGGAGAGACATATTCATGGACCAGAAGATTCAATATTGTAAAACGTTCAATTCTTTCCAAACTATTTACAGATTGAGTGAAATCCAATCAAAATCTCATAAGGTTTTCTTTTTGTGACACCAGATAAATTAATTTTAAATGTTTTATGGAAATATATGTATGAAATACAAAATATATATATGAAATAAGATCTATGATTTCTTTTAGAATAGTTCAGCAACAACAATAAAAAGGAACAGTTGAAAAATGAAACAATTTGACAGTTATTAAATCTAGGTGATGGGTATAATAGGGTCACATTACATGAAAGTAAAGAATGAAACTTAAAAAAGGACATGCAAATAGAAAGGGGACTACTGGGGAGGGAGACGAAGTGGGAGGAGGGTCATGAGAGGGTAAGGGGGAAGTTAACATGAGCAATGTACAACGAAATCCATGGATGAAAATATAATGACACTCATTAAGTTGTACATTAAAACTTACTAATAAAAAAGTAAAAAAAAAATTTCAAAATAAAAAGATTGAAATACAATTTCTAAAAATATAAAATACAGTAATATTTGAAATATTCAATATCTGGGGTAAACCCTACAAATGCTATGAAGATGTCTACACAAAACAAATTAAACAATATTGAAAGAAATTAAAGAATAAATGGAGAGACATATTCGTGGACTACACGACTCAATATTATAAAATGTTCAATTCTTTCCAAGCTATTTACAGATTGAGTGAGATCCAATCAAAATCTCTTAAGGTTTTCTTTTTGTGACACTAGATAAAGTAGTTTTAAATCTTTTATGGAAATACAAATATGCTAAGGGTAGCTAAAACACTCTTAAAGAACAAGGTAGGAAAAACTGTTCTGTTAGATATGAACTTATAAAACAATAATGTACATAGTGTAATGCTGGTGCAGGTATAGACCCATGAAATAGAAATATGATCTAGAAATAGGTTCTTGTGGCCAGGTGCGGGCGCCCGCCTGTAATCCCAGCGGCTTGGGAGGTGGAGATAGAAGGACCGCAAGTTTGAGACCAGAGGCAGTCTGCATTACTTAGCAAGACCCTGTCTCAAAAAGTATTAAAACAAAACAAAACAAAACAAAACAGGGCTGGGGGTATAGCTCAGTGGTCCAGCACTTGCAAAGCATGCAAGGCCCTGGGTTCAACCCCCAGTACCGCAAAAAACGAAAGAAAGAAAGAAAGAAAGAAAGAAAGAAAGAAAGAAAGAAAGAGGTTCTTGCATATATGGATAGATGGCTTATCAAAAAGGTAATTCTGCAGAGCAGTAGAGACAGGAAGGTTGTACAGGTTATTAAGTTATTGCCTTTCAGCTTCAAAGCTAGACAGCTAAACACTGCTGTATAAAATTAATTAGGGATAACTCTACAAACCACAGTCTGCAGCTGTAGCCCTGTGGAATCCAATCTCGTCAGATCTCGGAAGCTAAGCAGGGCCGGGCCTGGTTAGTACCTGGATGGGAGACCGCCTGGAACACCAGGTGCTGCAGGCTTGGGAGAAGGACCTGGCAACCCCCTCCCAAAAATCAATATGCCATTGAAAACCCTATGAACAGCAGAGAAGCACTGACAATAGTGTTTCCCCTGTTGTACAGAGGGTCACTCTGAGTCGGATACCGACTCACACTTTGGTTTGCCAACTGGTTCCACGTTAGGTTCTGCCAACAGGGAGCTTTGGAGAGAATCTGCAAGGCTAGAGGAGGAAGAGAAGACCTGCTCCTCCTGGTAGGTTCCCTATCTGTTTCTTTTTCTCTAAGTGCTATGCCAGCAACACTTTTTCACTCCCAACAGAGGTAGTGTCTTCCTATAGCAGTAGCTGTATCAAGTTGCTAGTCTTCCCAATTCTTGCAAAAACTAGCCAGAATGTATCCTCTCTTCAGAGGCTAAATTTCTGCAGCATGGGGTCTTAAGTTTTAATAATTCCAAGTTCTTCACCGTATTCTCCCAGGTGTCAGGTGGAAATTCCTCCTTATCTGCGGTAACTTACTCTTTCCTTCTTGCAATTTTAATTGTCTTGCCATTTTAATTGTCTAGATTTTTAATTGTCTAGATTTCCTAATATAGCTAATTAGCATTTCTTCATATTAAACTCTGTTTAAATACCTGGCTGTGGTTTCTTTCTCCTGATTGGACCTTGGTGGATACAAGAGTCTTTTGAAGGTATGGTACTGCAATCACTAGATAGCTTTATGGAAAAAACAAAACAAACTTTCACCCTTCCTTCACTGATGGTATAAATGTAAAAAGCAAAACCACACAGCCTTTTAGAAGATAAAATATAAAATATAGAACAGTTGTTATTGTTGTCATCATGACATTGGGGCAGGGAAAGATTTCTTCCATAGGACACCAAAAGCATTAATCATACTAGAAAAAAATTTATGTATGTGGCTACTTTGAAATCAAGAACTTCTTTTCATTAGTGTACACTGTATTTATTGAACTTGCTTGCTTATTTATTTATTTATGCAGTACAGAGGGGCTGAACTAGGACCTGGTGCTCTATCACTGAGTTGCACCTTACCCTCTAATTTTGTTTTTTATTCTGAGACAGGATCTTGCTAAGTTATGCAGGCTGCCTCTGGGCTTAAACTTGTGATCCTCATGCCTCTGTCTCCTGACTTGCTGGGATTACAGGTGTGTTCCAATGTGCCAGCTACCTAGGTGTACACTGCTAAGAAAGTAAAAATTAAAGTCATATAAAAGCTACATGCAACACATAATACTCTTTGACCCTGTAATTTGACTCCTTGGTATGTACTGAAAAGGAATGTGCACATCTATACACTGTGGTCATAGCAGCAATATTTGTAATACCCTTAAAACTGAAAACAGCTCAAATATCCATAAACAGTAGAATGGATAAACAAATTGTATATTTATACAAGGGAATATTCTACAACAATTAAGGTACTGCTACATGCAACAACATAGATGAATCTCACAAACATAATTTTGAAAAAATGAAACAGTCACATACTATAAGATTTAATTTCCATAATACTAAAAATATGAGCAAAGTTGAACTCTAATGTTTGGGGGTGCACATTCAATAGATAGAAACTATTAAGAAAGGAAGTTATTACTACGCAAGTTAGAAAGAGTGGTTATCCTTGGGAGGAGGGGATAATGGTGGTAGAAGGCAGGGGGAAATTTTGGGCAATGTCCTATTTTTCACCTGAATGATGGTTACAGGGGTATGCATTTTGTGATAAACCACTGAACTGTGTATTTTTTTGTATGTTGATGTATGCCTGTTATAAGTAGAATGCCTTTTTAAAATGGCAAAGTGATCAGTTTAATTCCAAGGGTAAAAAAGCATTTTAGCTTGAAATCTGTATAATAAGTAACTTTTAAAGAAGATGAGTCTTGAAGCTGGGCACCATGGTGCATGCCTGTAATCCCAGCAGCTTGGGAGGCGGAGGCAGGAGGATCGCAAGTTCGAGACCAGAGGCAGTCTGCGTAACTTAGGGAGACCCTGTCTCAAAAAAAATAAAAAATAAAAAAAAATGGGCTGGGCGCGCAGCTCAGTGGTCCAGCACTTGTGAAGCATGCAGGCATGAGGCCCTGGGTTCAACACCCAGTACCGCAAAAAAAAAAAAAAAAAAAGGAAGAAGAAGAAGATGAGTCTTTCCATTATTTTCTTATGTGGATATATATTTATACCAGTCTAATGGATTTTGTCACTTCTTTCCTTGTGCCACAGGTTCATTCTGTAAAGAGGATTATGATATAATTTTTTTTGTTTGTTTTGGTAGAATTTCAATGGAATTTGCTTGCTTTACAAAATAAACATTTTCTTCATCATTACATAAGAATATGCTATTAAAAAGCATTCCCACAAGAGAGTGCTGTCAGCAGAATTTAGGGCTACAGTCCCACCCCTAATCTAATAACAATTTCCCAACTTCCTCTACTGTGAAGCAAAATGCTGAAGCAGCTACAATACATAGATATGTTTCAGGTTTTTAATTAATTAGCTTGTTAAAAATAACCAAAACCAAAAATATTGTAAAAACAAAATAAGATGCAAGACTCCCAACTGTAGCAAACTGAAGAGGTCAGCATATCCTCTCCCTTGAAACCAACTATAAAACCAGACAACAGCTGGGACTGTAGCTCAGTGGTAGAACATTTGCCTAGCATGTATGAGGCCCTAAGTTCAATTCCCAACACTGCGAATAAAAATAAATAAAAGCATTAAAAAAACCAAAAGCCAAAAAAACAGATAACCGTGTCAAAAACAAACATGTTAAGGCTCCAGAAAATGGCAAATTTAAAAGTATTTAAGAAAAACTGCTGATATTTGAGTAAGAACAATGGTAGTCCGTGGCATTGCTGCTTGGGGCTACTCCTTACTCACAATCCTACCCATGCAAAACAGTTCTACCTGGGTAGGGCTAACCATAAAAATCAAAAGCTTCACTGTCCAAAGGAGCTGACATGATTTGAAATGAAGGGTGAAAAATCTACATTCACTGGCACTATGGGTAAAAGCATCAAATCCCCCTAGAAAGAAGAGAGAAAGCCTATAGCTCTGTTAGCCTGGAGGGTGCTTCCCAGTTGGGAAGATGAACCGACTAACAGAAACCCAGAAATTCATCAAGGAGATTCTGGAAATGAGTGCACCCTTGTTGTTGTTGTTAGGTGCGGTCGAGTCGGTATCCGACTCATAGCGACCCTTATAGGGTTTTCAATGGCTGAGTGCTTCGGGATTGCCTTGGGAGTGGATTGCCAGGTCCTTCTCCCAAAAGATTGTTGTTGTTGTTAGGTGCCATCGAGTCGGTATCCGACTCATAGCGACCCTCGTAGGGCTTTCAATGGCTGTTTCGGGATTGGCTTGGGAGTGGATTGCCAGGTCCTTCTCCCATTTTTGCGGTGCTAGGAATTGAATTCGGGACCTCAGAGACTGCAGCACAGCGCTCTACCCACTGAGCTAAATCCCAGCCCCAAGTGCACCCTTAGAAGGGCTAAACTGTCTTGTCTCTACACATCCCTGGCAGACTGGAGGCTGAGTACCCGCCTAGTTTGGACCAGAGGAGACCCACACTCCCCATGTATCTATCCCTGGCTGACTAGGAAATCTCTCTACTTGAGGAAAAGAACTAAGGGCTCAACAGAAAATAAAAGCTAGGGAATACTTGAAAACCAGATGAACTCCTCAACACACGCAGGTGGGTCACCAGAAGAGGAAGTCTTACTGGCCCAAGATATTTAAGCACAAGCATTACCCAATCACTGGCTGTCTACTAAGCTATGCAGACACAAGGTGTAACCTCAAAAAGGCCAGACTAAAAATTAAAACAATTTAAAGGACAACAACCTGAGCAGAGACATGTATGTCTACAACCCATAGAAGTAAGAGTCTGCATATTAAGTTTTAGACACGTTACTTAAAAAACAAATACACATAACAATGATAATGACAACCCTTGGGAACAAGGTGGAATTAGATCAGAGTTCTTACAATGTTAATCCAGTTTTTAACAAAACGTTTTAAGGCATGCAAAGAAACAGGAAAATGTGGCTTATCTTCAGACAAAAAAAGCAGTCAACAGAAACCATTTTTGAGCAGGCCCAGATGTTATATTCTGAAAAAGATTTCAAAACCAGCTGACGGAAATATGTTTAAAAAAATTAAAGGAAATCACATCAACAGTGACCTAACACTACAGAAACTGAAACAAAAAAACAAGTAGAGTTGAAAAGTACAATAGTAGAAATGAAAATTTAACCGGATTGACCCAAAAGCAGATTGAGATAGCAGGAAACCTGAATATAGAGCATATCATGTAATTTCAAGATGTAATAGATATCATGTAATTTCAAGAACAGAAACAGTTTGAAGAAAAAAAAAAAAGAACAGCTTTAGAGACCTATGCAACAATACTGAGTGTAAAACATGTATTTAATGTGACTACCATGAGGACTGCAGCTGTAGCCCTGTGGCATCCGATCCCGTTAGATCTCCGAAGCTACGCAGGGTCGGGCCTGGTTAGTACCTGGATGGGAGACCGCCTGGGAACACCAGAAGCTAGCTGTAGGCTTGGGAGAAGGACCTGGCAACCCCCTCCCAAAAAATCAATCTGCCATTGAAAACCCTATGAACAGCAGAGAAGCACGGACAATAGTGTTTCCCCTGTTGTACAGAGGGTCGCTATGAGTCGGATACTGACTCGATGGCACCTAACAACAACACAACAAACCATGAGGAAGCCTGCAGCTGCAGGACTGTGGCATCCGATGCCGTCAGATCTTGGAAGCTAAGCAGGGCCGGGCCAGGTTAGTACCCAGATGGAAGACCGCTGGGGAACACCAGATACTGTAGGCTTGGGAGGAGGACCCAGCAACCCACTCCCAAAAATCAACCCCAAGTCGAAAACCCTATGAATAGCAGAGAAGCACTGACAATAGTGTTTCACCTGCTGTACATAGGGTCGCTATGAGTTGGACACCGACTCTAAGGCACCTAACAACAACCATGAGGAAAGGGGCAGAAAAAATATGTGAAGAAATAATAATTGAAATATACCCAGATTTGATGAAAAGTAATATATAGACCCAAAAAGCTCAACAAGCCCTAAGTAGGATAAACACAAAGAGATCCACACACAGACACTTCACTGTCAAATACACATCAAAGAACTTCTGAAATAATAAGAAAATAATAATATAATAAATGGCTGACTTCTCATCAGAAATAGTAAGGCCCAGAAGGCAGTGACTGTCCTATTTCAGTGGGAAAGGCAAATATTCCATATCCAACTAAAAAAGGCTGTAAGCTTGAAAAATGAAAGAAAATGAAAATATTCCAAGATAAGCAACCTGAGAAAATCTGTTGTCAGGAGACATGTCTTACAGGAAATAAAGTATTCCCTTACTCCAAAAGGACCTCATAGAGTTACTTAAATTCACAGGAAAAAAAAATTTTTTTTTTAAATTTTTTCAGTACTGGGGGTTGAACCCAGGGCCTTGCACCTGCATGCTTTGCAAGTGCTGGACCACTGAGCTGTGCCCCCAGCCCACTTTTTTTTTTTTAACTTTTTGAGACAGGGTCTCACTAAGTTACGCAGACTGCCTCTGGTCTTGAACTTGCAATCCTCCTGCTTCTGCCCCCCAAGCCGCTGGGATTATAGGCATGCGCCACCGTGCCTGGCAGGAAAAAAAAAATTTAAACATTAGAAATTGTACATATGTGAGTATATTGTTGAGTTTATAACATACATGTGTAATATATATGACAATAATAGCACAGATGGGGGAAGGAATTGAGCTATATTGAAGAAAAACTGCTGTATTTTATTGGAATCAAGACAATATTAACATGACACAGACCGTTCAGAAATTAAAATGCACCCCTAGAGCAATCAGTAAGAAAATAACTTAAGGGCTGAGGGTGACTCAGTGGTAAAGTGCTCACAAAATCATGTGAGAGGCCCTGGGCTCAATCCAACAGTACCAAAAACAAGACAAAAAACAAAAATAAAAACTAAATCAACAGAGGAGAGTTTGAGAGGGTAGCTTAGTGGTAGAGTATGTGCTTGGCATACTGGAGGTCCTAGGTTCAATTCCTGGAGCATGTGCACACGTACGTGTGTACAAACCAATAAAATCAACAGATGAGGAAAGAATGGTCAACTAAAATTGTTCAAGAGACTTGTTAAAAGAAATACAAATGGCCAATAATCATATGAAAAAATGCTTAACATCTTTAGCTATCAGGGAAATGCAAATCAAAACTACACTACCACCTCACTCCAGTCAGAATGGCTACCATCAACAAAACAAACAACAAATGCTGGCAAGGATTCAGGGAGAAACGAATACTAGTACATTGCTGGTGGGAATGCAGGTTGGTGCAACCACTATGGAAATGAGTATGGAGTTACCTCAAAAAACTAAAAATAGAACTGTCATACGACCTGGCTATCCCACTCCTGGGTATATATCCAAAGGAATATAAGTCAATATACCATTGAGATAAGCTCATCCATGTTTATGGAAGCATTATTCACAATAGCCAAGAAATGGAATCAACCTAGGTATCCATCAACAGATGAGTAGACGAGAAAATTGTGGTATATATAAACCATGGAGTTTTATTCAGCCATAAAGAAGGACAAAATTATGGCATTTGCTGGAAAATGGATGGAATTAGAGATTATCATTCTAAGTGAATTAAACCAGACCCAGAAGGATAAACAGGGCATTTTCTCTCTTATGTAGATGCTAGACTCCAATATATATTCATAATTAAAACATATAGATCATAAAAGCAGATAGGATTTAAGTAGGGAAAGTTAATGGACTAAAGAAAAGGGGGAGGGGGCAAGAAGAAAGGGTAACGAGAGAAAAAGAAAATATCATGAATGTTGTCCTTATGGCAAAATTGGGATGTACATATATAGACAGATATACTCACAAAAAAGACATCCAAGTAGAAAGGAGACCACTGGGTGGGGAGGGGATGGGAGAAGGGGAAGTTTAATGTGAGCAATGTACAATGAAATGCATGTGTAGAAATGTCATAATGAGACCCATTAAGTTGTACATTAAAAATTACTAATAAAAAAGCTAAAAACATTTGTTCAACACAAAATAAGGTTATAAAAGAAGGCACAAACAAAAGAAACATACACACATAGAAAACAAATAAAAAATGTAAATCCAGTCATATCAATAATTATATTAAATGGGAATGGACTCAACACTTTAATCAAAAGGCAGAGATTATCTGACAATTTTAAAAAGCAAGATCCAACAATATGTTAATTACAAAAGATATACTTTAGATTAAAAAATATACAATAGGTTGGAAGTTAAAGAATATAAAAAGATATACCATACAGTGACCATCTGAGACACGGAGAGGCTATATTCATGTAAGACAAGGGGTTGAGAGAGAATCCCAGTGGTACAGTGCTTGCTTAGCATGTAGAAGGCCCTGGGTTCAATCCTAGCATTATCAAAAATAAAAATAAAAAAACCCTAAACAAAAAAAGAGTTTAAGACAAGAAATATTATGAGACAAAAAGGACATTTCATAATGATTGAAGTGTAAATATTATCAGGAAAATATAACAGTTAAAAACATATATATAGTTAAAAATAGAGTCCTAAAACATATGAAGCAAAACTTGCCAGAAAAGAAAAAAATAGACAATTCAAAAATTATATCTAGATATTTTAATGCACCACACTCAAAGACAGAACAACTAACAGAAATTAAGCAAGCGTGGGCAAAGTTTAAATAACATCATCAACATATATGAACTAGCACTTATTTGCAGAACACTCTACTTGACAATAGCAGAAGATATATTTTTTCCAAGCACACAAAGAACTTTCCCTAGGAAAGATCAAGTTACAGATAAAGCAAACAAATAAAAACCCCTAAAGTATCAATAAATTAAAAAGAATTGAGATCAGTTAAAGTATGCTTTTCAGTCTACAACAAATTAAATCACAAATAACAAAAATAAATTTTGGGAATCCTAAATATATTTCTAAATATACAGGTCAAACAAGAAAGCCCAAGGAAAATTAGAAAGTATTTCAAATTAAATAAAAACTAAAACATATTAAGATATTTGGATGTAGTTAAAGAAGTGCTCACAAGGAAAATTTATACCTTTAAGTTTTATTTATACCTTTTATATTTTAAGTTTAATTTATACCTTTAAGTAGTTGTACAGGAAAAAAGGGCTCAAAATGGTAACACATTTGCTTCTACCTAAAGAAACTAGAAAAAGAGCAAATACCCAAAGCAAGCAAAGGAAATAAAAGGAAAGAATTGAAATCAATAAAATAAACAAATAAAGAAAATAAATGACATCAAAAGTTGGTTCTTTAGAAAGATTTTTCAAAATAAACTTTTAGCTAGACTATTGAAAAAAGCCAAAGATAACAATAAAATCAGGAATGAAAAGAGAGACAATACTACTGACCCTACAAAAATTAAGGGCCTATGAAGAATAACTTTGTGCCATCAAATCAGAAAACTCAGAAGAAACAGGAAAATTCCTAGCAAGAAAAAATACTAAAAATGATTCAAGAAATAGAAAATCTAGGTAAACCTAGAATGAGAAATTAAATCAGTCATTCAAAATACCCCTCAAAGAATAGCTCAAGCCCAGGTGACTATATTAATGAACTATATCAAGTATTTAAAGAAATAATACCAATCTTTCACAAAATCTTTCAGAAAAGTGGAGACCACACATTTTATGAAGACAGTATCAGACAACGACATCACAAGAGACTAATACTCTTATTCCATATTCCTCATGAACACAAATGGAAAAATCCTCAAACAACGAATACGAAAAAAACCCTACAACATAAAAAGTACAGTCTCCAACTTACAATGGCTCAATGTACAGGACTTTCTAACTTTACAGTACCACGAAAGCAATAGACACTCATTAGAAACTGTACTATGATGTTTTCTAGGTTAGATGTGTTTAGTGAGACTCTGTCTCAAAAAGTTAAAAAAAAAAAAAAAGGGGGCTGCAGGTGCTCAGTGGTACAGCACTTGCATACAGCACTTGAAAAGCATGCAAGCACAAGGCCCTGGATTCAACCCCAGTACTGCAAAAAAAGGGGGGGGGGGGGTGTTGTAGTAATGGCTGCATGATACTGTAAGTTTACTAAAAGTCACTGAATCATATAGTTTTGTGTAAATTTTATGGTACATAAATTATGCCTCAAAATGCTGTTAAAAACAAATCATTACCACAGAATACATGTTGTTAGGTGCCGTCGAGTTGGTATCTGACTCATAGCAACCCTCATAGGGTTTTCAATGGTGGACTGTTTCGGGATTGCCTTGGGAGTGGATTGCTAGGTCCTTCTCCCATTTTTGCGGTGCTGGGAATTGAACTCTAGACCTCAGAGACTGCAGCGCAGCGTTCTACCAACTGAGCTAAATCCCAGCCCACAGAATACATAGTATATACAATATTGTAGGCCTTATTCTGCATCATTTCTCCCCTTCCCTTTTAATATTTTGCATTTGTTGTTGTTGTTGTTAGGTGCCGTCAAGTCGGTATCCAACTCATAGCAACCCTCATAGGGTTTTCAATGGCTGAGTGCTTTGGGATTACCTTGGGAGTGGATTGCCAGGCCCTACTCCCATTTTTGTGGTGCTGGGAATTGAACTCGGGGCCTCAGAGACTGCAGCGCAGCGCTCTACCCACTGAGCTAAATCCCACAGCTTCTCCATTTATCCAAGTAGGTCACTTATTAAAAAAATACAGAAAGTTTAGCCAATTTATTCAAACAAATAAAGGAAATTTTCATTTCTTTCTCCCCCTTTCCCTTTTAATATCAGTATTTTAATTCAGTTGGAAATTCCTGTCATGTATTGCATGAGCTATTAGTTTATATTGATATAAAACATGGATCCACTTTTGGAATTGCTATTTTCTTGTAAGGTTTACCAGTTTTTATTTTTTTAACCAATACTTGTCCAATAAGATTATTGACCCTTGAGCACAGGACTCTATTGCTCTATGTATATTTGTATCCTCCCTGTGCCTAGAACAGTATGTCATCCCAGAACAGTGAACACTAGTTTAACTGATTTTAGTATTTCTCCTAGTAATGGAATAGATTAATAGTTTGACTTACACTGAATTGATCTTGAATTTCTATACTAAATCCCACTTGGACATGGGAGATTTATTTTCAAATGTTGGAAATCTACATTATTCTTAATAGTTTTTCATTTATGTTCAATAAGAAGACTGCTTTCAATTTTATGCTCCAGCCTCAGCAGGCACCATTATCTATCTACCTCACGAAAGAAACCATGTAGCCTTCAATTTACTTTGGTGTTTACTACCTATTTATATAGGTGAAATATGTTGATAAATACTCACCAGTGACTACATCAAACCTTCCTGTGTTTCCTATAGCAACTAGAATATTCAAAGTATCTGGCTGTACTTTTATGTGTGTGTGCATGTGTGCTGAGAATTGAACTCAGGGCCTTGTACATGGTAAGCATGTATGTTACCACTGAGTTACACCCTCCCAGTTCTCACAGCAGTATAGTGTTTCTGAATTTTTGTGGTCTACTTTCTAACCTTTATCTGAAAAATAACATTTCAGTAGTTTTTTATCTTAATTTTGTTTATAGTATTACTCTGTTCTTTTTGTAGGGCCTTTTGAGATTAGCCCTTTTTTGTTGTTGTTGAGACAGACATGGAAGAATTAAACATAATTGTAAGTTTATTGCTAGCCTTATTAGCTGAATGATTGGAATTAGGGATTTTCATATCTTTCAAATAGTAGTTGTAATTTTGTAGTACTGTATATATTCCCCTTTTTCTTCTGGTTGAAAACCCTCTATGTTTTGTTACACATTTCTAATCTTATTGCACTATAATCTGAGGATGCTGTATGTAAAATTTATGTTGAATGTAAAAAATTTAGCTGGGTGTACTGTGGCGACTCAGGTATGTAATTTCGGCATTTGGGAGGTAGACGTAAGAAGATCACAAGTTTAAGACCAGCCTGGGCTACATAGCAAGATCCTTTCTCAAAAAACCAGTGAAAGTGTATATTCAAATCTGTGCATTTAAAACAAAGAGCATAAACCTAGTATTTCCATTTCATTCTCTCAAAATTTTATCTTATTACATTACTGAAGGCAGTTAACTTTGGGTATATTTGAATTGAGATTTTCATACTGAGATATTGTCTCCTACTTGAGTGTTCTGGCCTACAGCTCTTATATTTATCAGTTTTTGTTTTCATTGTTTTCCTGTTATATTATCTGGAACACATCTGCTGACAGATAAGCATGGTATGTAAGATATATTCTAATTGTACAAAATGTTTTAGGCTAAATATTTTATGTATTTTTATTACACATGAATTGAAGATGAGTCTAAGATGGTAACATACAAGAAAACACTATTTGTAAATAAAGCACACTGTATAACAGAATTTAGTTGAATAGTAAATTCTGAATATGCAAAAATATTCTAAAAACTAAAAAAGAGAAAATCAATGTTGTTTGAGGTAGGTTTTCAATCAAATAGGTACAGTGAAGTCCGCAGATCGTTATTCTGTGTATTTTATACTAGATTCTCCAAACATAATACACATGCTTTAGATGCAGGACAGTTTTTGAAAACGTATTTGGGAAAATGCAATGGTAAACATGTAATTTACTCCTAATTTTTAATTATGGTAAACAGAGCAATAAAAGAACCTAAATAAATGAGTCATAATGGGAACAAACATGCAAGTAGTAATTGTTTTATATGTTGGTATTGTGACACAGGGCTGCACCCTTGGCTCTGGACACTGAGGCTGCTGGCAGAGCTCAGTGAGCAGAATGGCTTTAAGTGAGTATGGTGATGATAATTAGCTAACAATACGTACTCCAGACCTACCTGGGCTAGAAAGCTCCTCAAAAGAAACAAGTTTTTTTTTTTTTTTTTTTTTTTTTTTGGTGGTACTAGGGAGCTAAACCCAGGACCTTGCACATACTTTGTAAGTGGCTCTATCACTGAGCTGTGCCCCACACTCTTCTATTTTTTATCATGAATCAGGGTTCCACTAAGTTATGCAAGCTGCCTCTGGCCTCAAACATGCGATCCTCCTGCCTCTGCTTCTCAAGTTGCTATGGTTACAGGCATGTGCCACCATGCCCAGCACAAGGCCTTTCTTCTGTGGCCAATCTACAGGTGCATCATCAGGTCTTCTTTATAGGTCACTTAAGGTATGGAGGAGGATCTGGCTGCTCCAACATCTGGCAGAGGTTTATCTGATTACTGAAAATTACCTCTTCCCAAATTCATATATTATTTTTAATCAACAAATGACATTTGGAACCCTTTGAAAAAATATATTTTCTCCCATTTGAAAAGCCAGTTACCTGGAGATAGGAGATGAAAACCCCATCCCAGGTTTAGATCTGAATCATACCAACCTTTAGATCAAGCAACAATTTACATTTTTTAAAGCACCAGTTAAAAATATGTAGGTTATTTTAATTACAGACTCCAAAATCTCAGGTAAAGAGGGATGCACTTGCTTCAGCCACAGCTCATCAGCTATGTTAAAAGAAGTCACCTGTTATATACAAGAGCTTGAATTTCAGGTATATATTCCTGGGTAGGAGAATTTTAAATAATCATTTGGGATATAAATTTAAAAGACAGCACTGGGTAAAAGGAGATACCTGTTTCTTTTCCCTTCCATTACGTCAGAAAACTTGAACCAAGGTAAAGATTCAAAGTATCAATAAGAGACAGTCACAGAATATAGGTGAACACAAGAAAATATTTTGCAGCCTGGCATCTTACTGAAGAACTGAATACTCATCAGTAAATCACCTGAAGGAAGGAAGGTTACTAAATCAAATAGAGCTAAAAATGGGATTTGATGATGTAACAGTTTTAGTAGTTGGGAGTGTGAGAAAGGGGGCAATAAGAAAATCATAAAATGGAATGAGAACTAGGATGACCTGAGTTTGTTCTCAGTTTCTTTCCTTTATTATTTATTTCCAAAATATGGGGGGTAAAAGGGAGTGCTTTCCTGAACCTACAGGGTTTCATGTAAAAATATTTCAAGGCTATTACCATCCCCTCTTACCAAATAACAAGTTACTTCCTTGGGAATCCTGATTACTAAATTTTTCCTTGGAGGCCTTGCTCTGCTTCTTGTCAGTTTCACCTAGGAAGGATGAAACCAATCATCAGATTGAGGAGGCTAAGAAATGCCAAGTGTGGTTGCCAAAATAAACACATCTGAAAACTACAATATCCAATAAAACTTACTAAAATCTAGTCCCTTCCTTCCATTGACTGGCCCCATGCTGATAAAGTACAATTGATTGTTTATATATAGCAATTTTTATCAGGTCACAAATCCTTAGGAGAAACAAACAAAAGAATAAGAAGCTGCAGAGATGTAACTAAGAAAGAGGCTAGGAAAGCAGCTTTACATACTTGCATTTCAAGACCATATCTCAAAATCCCTGCTCTGCTCTTAAAGAATAAATTAGTTTCAGTGAATAATGTAATAAAGTGAACATCAGCAGGAAACATATACCACTAGGCAAACAGTCAACAGGGAATTACAAGTTGAAAAGGAATTCTGAAATGTTTCATTTATAAGGTGGTTGTAGTTAGGTGCTGTCGAGTCGGTGTCTGACTCATAGCGACCCTCATAGGGTTTTCAATGGCTGACTGTTTCGGGACTGCCTTGGGAGTGGATTGCCAGGCCCTTCTCCCATTTTTGCGGTGCTGGGAATTGAACTCGGGGCCTCAGAGACTGTAGCGCAGCACTCTACACACTGAGCCAAATCCCAGCCCCATTTATAAGGTAGCAACTACAAATAATAGAAATAGGATAAGTGTATATGACAAAATAAATGTATGAGTCAAAAAATTAGCAGGTAAAGTGTTCAAAGCAAAATTTTCAAAGAAATTATCAATCTTGAAACTATTTCTCTTGGAACTTTAGCCTACATCTTTTATATATTGAGATTTTTTTTCCAAATTCCAAATTTTAATCAGATCTTAAGTTATAGAGAAAGCACCTGCTAAGCTTAATAAGATATTAGATTTCTGCCTGTTTTCAAAACTAGTCATAACTTGGATTTAAAAGCTCATCACTGACAGTATCTTACCAGTGTGATAACTAGATATAATTAAAAATTTAGCATATTCCCAAATACATTATCTTACCTGAAAACACACAAAACATTTCATTAATGTAATCTTTAAGACTTTAAATATGTAATGACTATCTGAAATAGGCCTTAATAAATTTTCATATATAGTCAAATACAAACAACTTTCATTGGGCGTGGTGGTAATCCCAGAGAGATGGGAGGCAGAGGCAGGAGGATAGCACATCTGATGCCAGAAGCAGCCTGCATAACTTAGTGAGATCCTGTCTTAATTTAAAAAATAAAAAAAGGGCTGGGGGTGCAGCTCAGTGGCACAGTGCTTGCAAAGTATGAGTGAAATGCTGGGTTCAGCCACCCAGGACTGCAAAAAAATCAAACCAAACAAACACAAAAGAAGACAAAAAATTTTCAAACAAAAATCTTCACACTGCAAAACCTCCAAAGTTCAGGGAAAAGGGTAAATCATGATCTTCAAAAGTGAGTGCAAAAAGATTTTAACTCATGGTAAAAAAGGCATGCATAGTCTTAATGGTGGCTAGTTTACTGAACATTTGCTATACTTCCAGAGAACAACTACAGGATTCATTCTTTTTACTCCCAGAGGACTATTTAAACACTATTTACAAAGTTGCAAGAACAGTAGGAATCGTATGTAATGAAATAAAACCTCCCTCTACTTTATCATACTTGAACTTTTTGTTGTAGTTGTCATCTTTCCCCTCAAAAGAGAGATGGGAATCTACAGAAAGGATAAATACTGCCAAAAAGTTGGTAGAGACTGTAGAGTTACTTCCCACAGAGACTGTGGTTTGCTTTACAGCAGAAAGACAGCTACAAGAACCACCTGCAAGCTATTCTTTCTAAAAACTTTTACTGGACACCCACCAATGAGCTAGTCATGGCTAGGTGCTACATCATATAAAGAAGAATAAGACATGCTGATGCCTTGAAGGGGATTTGTGTTCCACCTAAGAAACCACAGAGAGAAAATGTAGGTCAGACTATAATAATATGTGAACTTTTATTCATTGGCTCTTTAAATCTGCTAAATTTATTTTTTAACCATATCATATCCCTCAAAAATCAGAAATACTCCAAATACTGGCTGAAGAGGGGAGAAAGATATACAAGATTTATATACTTGTAAGTGCAAAGAGAAATGAGACAACCTAAATGACTTTTATCTGGAAAAGACAAAACTACAGTGACAGAAAGTAGATCAATGGTTGTCTGAGGCTGTAGGTGGGAGACAGACCAGACACAGAGGAGTGAAAAGAAATCCTTTAGGGTGAGAGGCTCATTCTGTGCCTTAATTGTGGTGGAGATTCCACAATTATATATAATTATCAAAACTGGTCAAACTGTACACTATTTTAAGTATTTTAAAACAATTTCTGACAAAAGGCTTGTATCCAAAATAACAATCCAATTAAAAACTTGGTGAAAGATTTTCCCATTTATATAAATAAAACACTAATTTAAAAAAAGAATACAAAACCAGAAAACAAAAGAGACAATGCTCTGCTGCACTAATAAATGAAAATGAAACCATTAACTATTTTTTTTCTCATAGACTTGGCAAAACTGTTCTAATGATGAAAGGTGTTAATTGGCACAATATTTGTAGATAGTAATTTAGCCTTGTATACCTAAATCCTTAAAAAAATGAGTGACTCTTTTGATCTAGTAATTCTATTTCTGGAAATTTTTACTACAGAAATAAAATTAAACAAAACTATGTATAAGAATATTGGAAAACTTTTCATAACTGTGAAAACTATTTAGGAAAAAAACTTATATGTCCACAACAGGTGATTGGTTAAATAATGAAATATCCATCCAATACACATATGTCCTTACTGAGGAATGAAGATGTACTCAGTATCAGCTTTCTTCACCTTAACTGCTTTATATGCCAGTACCTTTCACAAAAAATGTTTACCTTCTACTTGTGGGTGTTATGGTACAAATAAATGACTAATAACTATGAAAAAAGCCAGATTTCTAATATTAGAAGAAAAATGATTCATCATTCCTTCCCTCTTTTACCCTACTTGAATATATGAAGCTATATTTTCTGCTTAATTCCTATGACAACAGAAAATAAAAAAAGCCTTAAGACTTCACTTCAGCGTTATCACAAAAGATGGAAATGATCAACTATTTCATTTCAAGAGAATTCTGACCCACAAATTCAATTATTTTAATAATTTACTTAACAGTTTGCCCTGTGGCAGATAAAGGAGTAAAGGAAGGCTCTAGGTTACACTTTTCAAGTTTGCATTATCTGACCTGCAGTTCCTTTATCTATGAAAGGAAGATGTCATAGTGCTAGATCTGGTCATTTTTAGTTGTAAAGAAGATTAATCTATTACCTTCAGAAGTTATAGAACAGGCAAATGCCAAGAACAAGTGTTAACTAGTCTGGTATACTTTGTAAGAGATTCACTTACAGTGGAAGAAAAAAAAGGAATAGGATTCTTTTTAAATTCTGGTGAATTTAAGCTCAGGGAACATTCACTATAATGTAAAATGGAAATTCAGTCCGTCAAGAAGACAAACAAAGGCAGGAATCACAAGAAAAAAGTGATACATTCTCAATGGCTTCCTCCTTGCTAAAATTTAAAGTCAACTGTCTTACTTGAAGATGCTACAGATGTATGAGTAGCTGTCATTATAACCATATCAGCATCAGATAAGATGCCTAATACTCTGATAACTATATGTAATTTCAAACAGAAAAAAAGCAATAACTACTAGTTATTCCAGGCAAAAATTATCATGCCTGCTTTGTAATAGTGTTTCTCGACACCACTAGGTGCAGATATTTAAATCAAGTAAAGACAATTCATGTAAAAAACTGAAATACAATTTGGGCTTCACCTAATAGTAATATCTAATCAATTTTACCTGCAACTTAGCATCATTCAATTAAAAAAAAAGAAACATGCAAAACATAAGTTTGTATGTAAGTAGAAAGATCTGAGTTTTACTTAATAACAAATCAAAGAAGCCAAGTTAAATACACACATACAAAATGAAACTCACTTATTAAACCTTTTTAGTAAAAGAAACAATCACATTTAGGAGCATTGCTAATTATAAATAACATTAATTTTAAATGTCTGTAATGAAAAAGTAAATATTCTGTTATTTAAACATTTT
Source organism: Pedetes capensis (assembly GCA_007922755.1). NCBI lineage: Eukaryota > Metazoa > Chordata > Mammalia > Rodentia > Pedetidae > Pedetes > Pedetes capensis. Next base: position 93,042 of record VMDO01002282.1, read on the forward strand.
TTGGCAGTTACCTTCAAGGGTTATACAATAAAAATAATGTATGTGTTGCTGCCTCATTGTGAAGTTGAATTATATCTGAAACCAAATTGAAATACAAGCAATTGGCTCAAACAAAATTCCATTACAAGGAAAAAAATAAAACTTACTAGCATTAAGCCTGGCTGGAGATGGCAGGGATGGATTGTGGTATTGCAACACACATGACACAGCTACATAACACAAAGGACAGGCTCCATCCTATCACTGTTTGGACCCTACAGAGTCTCACTTATGTATTTTACAAGGCAACTGTTGGGAGAAGAATGTGCCTCTTATTTTCTAACAGAAAGGAAATGACTCTTTATTTGCCAGTAGTAAGGGATTTCTTAAACTGTTTCCCTGACACCACTGAACTGTACAAGTAGTTTTTTTTTTTTTTTTTTTAAATCAGGGCCTCATTTCTTTACTGAAGAAAATGAAGATGTTTCAAAAAAAGACTTTTTTTTCAGTACTTGGGGGTTAAACCCAGGGCCTTTGCACATACTTTTCAAGTGCTCTACACCACTGAGTAGCACCCCCAAACCATTTGAGTCAGGGTCTCAGTAAGTTACATAGGCTGCCTCTCACCTCAAACTCTCTCAGTCCTGTCCTCCAGAGTCCCTGGAATTATAGGTGTGAGCCATGTCAAGCACAATCCCTCTTCCTTAAAGAAGGCAGAGGAACTAGAGAAGTATCTTCAGGATCTACATGGGCTTTTGACTGATTTATATCAATGGTACATTGGAAGTTCCTCTTTTTTTTTTTTTTTTTTTTGCAGTACTGGGGGTTGAACCCAGGGCTTTACACCTGCATGCTTTGCAAGTGCTGGACCACTGAGCTGCGCCCCCAGCGGCCCCCCCCCCCTTTTTTAAACTTTTTTGAGACAGGGTCTTGCTAAATTACGCAGACTGCCTCTGGTCTCAGACTTGTGATCCTCCTGCCTCCGCCTCCCAAACTGCTGGGATTACAGGTGTGCACCACTGCACCCAGCTGAAAGTTTCCTCTTTTGATGCCAGGTGTCAGGATTTCAATATTAAGATTCTTGTATCCTGCTCAGTCCAAAAACAAACACTTACCAGACATTTCTCCTCCTTCAATGCTCCTTTGATTATAATCCACTAGGTCTAGAGCGGGGGTTGGGATTTAAACTCAGTGAGTAGAGCGCTGCGCTGCAGTCTCTGAGGTCCCAAGTTCAATTCCCAGCACGGCAAAAATGGGAGAAGGGCCTGGCAATCCACTCCCAAAACAATCCCGAAACAGTCAGCCATTGAAAACCCTATGAGGGTCGCTATGAGTCGGATACCGGCTCGACGGCACCTAACAACAACAAGGTCTAGAGCTGTGAGGCTATCTTGCAGGAGAATCTTAAAAATATATAAGAAAATATAAGGTCATTTGGGGCTGGGATTTAGCTCAGTTGGTAAAGCACTGCTCTGCAGTCTCTGAGGTCCCAAGTTCAATTCCCAGCACGGCAAAAATGGGAGAAGGGCCTGGCAATCAACTCCCAAGGCAATCCCGAAACAGTCAGCCATTGAAAACCCTATGAGGGTCGCTATGAGTCGGATACCGACTCAACGGCACCTAACAACAACAACAACAACAACATGAGTCGGATACCAACTCAATGGCACCCAACAACAACAACAACAACAACAATAAGAACATATAATGAAAAAAATATATATACATATTTTTCTTGAGAGGAGGTCTCCTGTAGCCCAGGCTGGCCTTAAATTTACATCAGTCCTCCTGCCTCAACTTCCCAAGTGGTGGGATTCCAAGTGTTTACCACCACACCCAGCTGATTAAATAATTATAATAAATAACCAAAATAAAATCACTTCATTTAATCCTCAAAAAAAGAAAACCTTCCATTCTGGTTTTATTACTATTAACATAGGGGCAATAGTTAAAACAGAATCAAGATAAGAGGCAGTAAGATACTTGGGGAAAAGATGACTTTTCTATTTGAGCCAGCTACTTTAGAAAAATCTCAGAATACAATGAATGTTAGAATGTCATTTGGCTATATTGCTCAGATTATTTTTAACTGTAACTTTAAAAATTGATGCAGATTTTCCTTTGTAAAATCAGAAACATTAAAACTACACAGGAGCAATCCTGGAAAGTGACAAGAGCGGAATGGCCTAACAAAATAATCACTTCAGCCATATATATTTTAACTGTAGTAATGTGGAATCATAAAATACTCTACATCCTGATCAAGAAGTGAATTTTACTGCAACTAGCTTTAGAATAAAGCCCTTGAAGATGATAGTGTAGAATAACACTATAATCCTGAGCAGCAGGAGCCTTGCCTCTACAAGTGAAACTTAGAAAATAAACACAATTTGCAGATGAAGGGAACAAAAGTCTTGGTAATACTCAAGTTTTGCCTTTGCAACATATATTTAAGGTTAGTTCTACTATCTATCTTGAAGTCTAATTATGTGAGCAAACAAATCCTTTTTTTTACAAGTTTTAGTTGATCTTCTCTAATCCAGGAATGCTAACTTTTAAACCCATCTTTATAAGATGTTCATTTTCACCTGTATAAAAATATTAATTTTTTGTCTTTTTTCACCTGCCCTTGCACATTATAAACAATGAAATGTGTGTAGGTTCCTAGAACAGAAATAAGCAGACATCAACTCATAAACTACTTGGGTATTTTGGGTTTATTTTAAGGGTGGTGTTGTAATCCCAGCGGCTGTAATCCCAGCGGCTCGGGAGGCGGAGGCGGGAGGATCGCAAATTCGAGACCAGAGGTAGTCTGCGTAATTTAGTGAGACCCTGTCTCAAAATGCTAAAAAAAAAAAAAAAAAAAAAAAAAAAAAAAAAAAAAAAAAAAAAAAAAAAATGGGCTGAGGTGCAGCTCAGTGGTCCAGCACTTGCAGAGCATGCAGGCGCGAGGCCCTGGGTTCAACCCCCAGTACGGCAAAAAAAAAAAAAAAAAAAAAAAAGAAAACCCTATAATACTGTTTCAAAATATTTGTTTTTAATGGAGACAAGAAAATTCTCAAACTATGGCTTCTCAAAATAAAAAATATCAAAATGGAAGAATTACCACATATCAAGCAAATGTTCTAGATCAATTTTTTCTTGTTGTAAAGAAATGTGTGCACGTATAGTATGTTTTCTGAAACTGCAAATATATTAAGTGTTACATTTCAGTGATCTAAAGTTTTTGGGAAGACATAAAAATGCTGGCTACCATTTTCATACCCTTCCTTCTCCCTCTTTCATTTTTCTATGAGGGAGAATCTTAATGTGATAAGACTGGAAGCATGAGACTAAAGTTAGTACTGAAGGACATCTTACTTCACCCCATTAGGTATGGGAAGAAAAAGCTGCTGTGAAAATGCTACATGCCACCAATCCAAAAAGGTCATGCCCTTTGGCAGCACATTTAAGAAAAACCTATATATTGTTAGCTCTAATGATTTCTGGGTCTTTCTGGTTCAACAACAGATGTCTACCTGGCAACACTTCAAAAGATGATAAGATGAAATTCAGGATATGGAAGTCAAAGTGGTTGTCAAAAGAAAAAATATCAGTAGCCAGCATGACAAAGTCTTTTTATTTTGGAAAATATGTAACAGGTACATTACTAAAAAGAAAAGGTAAAAAGGAAACATTACCCAGTATGGTCTGTTTTACTTGGATTAAATGCCAAAAAACCTGCAATGTGTCTTCTGGGATACTTCAAAGTGAAGTTATCAAGGGTTCCTTACTAGCAAAGAGAATGGCCCCATAGATCAGAGAGTCTCACTGGAGTCTCATTTTAAGGAGTATAATATCCACTCTTATTTGTAGTTTTGCTTTCCAAGGTTTCAATAACCACAGTGAACCACAGTCCAAAAATATTATGTGGAAATTCCAGAAACAACCAATTTTAAATTTTTAAATTGAGTGCCATTCTGAGCAGCATGATGAAATCTCAGGCCTCCCTACTCTATCCCTCCTAAAAACATGATTTATCCCTTAATTGAACATATCCACACTGTATACACCATCTATTAATCAGTTAATAGCCATCTGGACTGTCAAGATATCACAGTACTGTACAACTATCCCTTTTTTTTCCTTTAATAATGTCCCCAAAGCACACAAGTAGTTATGCAAAGGAGGCTTTGGGGCTAAAACATGGAAAGAGATTAACTCTTAGTACTGTGTGGCAACAAAACTGGGTACACAGCAAAAAACAGTATTTATAGGGTTTACTACTATCCGTAGTTTCAGGCATCCATTGGGAGTGTTGGAATGTATCCCCCAAGGATAAGGGGATGTACTATGAAAGTTCAAGTCACTACTTTTTAAGGAAATGGGTCTTTACATCTATGAGGATAACTTTTATTTGGTAGAGTCTGGAATGTAACTATGTGGATGAGTTTTATGTGGGAAGTTTATTTTATATCTAATAAAATCAAACAACAGAAGCTATAAGAACTACAATGATTTTTCAAATCAGTGATATGTCACTATATGAAGTATATTTTAGGCACATTTGTAAACACAGAAATTAGAGTGAGGTATTCATTGTCTAGATAAAATGTCACATCTGTTTCAGATACATTTTATTCAGACATTAAATTAAATGCTATCAATGAACCTGAAGGCTGCCTTACCCCAAGTCTCTCCCTCCTCTGGGTTAACCATTATCCTGGCTCTGGTATCAATCTTTGATATTCACACTTCAAAACTTTAATACCTATGACAGTATCTATAAAAGCATGTAATTATTTTATATTTTAATTTTTTATGTAAATATATCACACTGGTCAGGCTTTCACGTATAGCTTCTTTCTCCCACATTAGTCTTATTTTTAAAATTAATCCAATTTGGTACATCTAGATCTAGTTCACTGAATGAATTCCAAGGAGACAAAACAGGAAGAAAAGTACAGAAAGACACATCATAATCAAATTGCTCAAAACCACCAGTAGGGCTGGAGATGTAGCTCAGTTGTAAAGTACTTGCCTAGCATCTGTGACATCCTGGGTTTGATCTCTAGTACTGAAAACAAAACAAATTTTAAAAAGCCACCAATAAAGAGAAAATATTAAAAACAGCCAGAAGGGAAAAAAAAAAAAGACGTATTACAGACAGAACAACAAAGGATGATAGCACATTTCTCATAGAAAACAATGTAATCTATAAGATAATAGAGCAACATCTATAAAGTATTTAAACAAACCAAAAAAGGTAAAGTCCTGAAACCAGAAGGAAAATGATAGTACATGAAAAGCTGGATCTTCATAAAAGAATGAAGAGCACTGGAAAATAGAGCCAGGAAATAATAACATAGGTGAATAGAAAGACTTTTGGTAGTATCTAAATCTTAAAAGATAATCAACTACTTAAAGGAAAATGACAACAGTGTAATGTGGGGCTTAAAACATATGTAGGAATAAAATGTATGAAAATAACACAAAGACCAGAAAGGGAAAAACAGGCATAGACTATGATAAAGTTTTAGGCTATGTATAAAGTATAGTAGGTACACTGTGATGAGCTAAAGATGTATATTGTAAACCCTAATACAATCACTAAAATAACACAATGAAGAGTTAACAGCTAAAATGCCAACAAGAGAGATAAAACAGCGTCATAAAAAATACTCATGATCTATAAAAATTTTTTTTGATAAATTAGAAGTCATCAAAATCCAGAACATCTCTTCAAAAGACACAGTTAAGAGAACATAAAAAAGACAAGAAGCAGCTGGGCATGATGGCACACATCCATGTAAACCCAGTGCTCAGGAGGCAGAAGCAGGAAGATCATGAGTTCAAAGCCAGCCTGTACTACACTGCAAGATCTTATCTCAAAAATAAATTAGTAAACTGGGCTCGGTGGCGCACGCCTGTAATCTCAGGAGCCTGGAAAGCAAAGGCAGGAGGATCACAAATTCAACACCAGAGGCAGTCTGTAATTTTGCAAGACCTTCCGGAACAGAGTAAAACAATGGGCTGGGCAGGGGGAGTAGCTTAATGGTAGAGCACTTGCAAAGCATGCAAGTGAGAGGCCTTGGGTTCAACCCCCAGTACCATAAAAAAAATAAAAAATACACAAGATAAATAAATAAATTACTAAATAAAAGACAAGCCACAAACTGGGAGAACTTATTTTCAAATCATAACTGATAAAGAATTTGTACTCAGAATTTAAAAAAACTCTTAAAGCTCAATAAAAAGAAAACAAACACAATTTAAGTAGATAGAAGATATCAACAGGCATTTCTCCAAAAAAGACAAACAGATGGCAAGTTGCTGGTTATTAAAAAATGCATATTTTAAAAAGTAAGATACTTGCATCAAAACATCTAAAATTAGCTGGGTGTGGTGGCACATGCCTGTAATTCTAGCACTTGGGAGGATGAGGCAAGAAGATATCAAGTTTGAGGCCAACCTGAGCTACACAGCAAGACCTTGTCTCAAAAAATAACAAACAAAAGTCTAAAATTTATAAGAGCAATCATACTAAGTATCAAAAGGAGAAAGTATAATTCACATAGTGTGTACATAAAGTAATTAAACAGGTCTGAATAAGTTTCACTTAAAAATATACATATACCTACCATATTATCAAGTCATTCTACTACTATTCCACTCCATGTTGTTGTTGTTGTCGTTGTTAGGTGCTGTTGAGTCAAGTCCGACTCATAGTGACCCTATGTATAGCAGAAGGAAACTCCCTGATTCTGTGCCAGGCACATAAATCTTATTTATGTTTAAGACCATTGTTGTAGACATTGTGTCAACCCTTCCAGTTGAGAGTTTTCATTTTTTTCATTGACCTGCTACTCTCCCAAACATCATGTCCTTCTCCAGGGATTGGTCCCTCCTGACTAAATGTCCAAAATACGTAAGATGCAGTCTAGCCATCCTTGCTTCCAAGGAGCACTCTGGTTGTACTTCTAGGACAGATCTGTTGGTACTTTTAGCAGTCCATGGTACATTTGTTATTTGTCTCCAGCACCATAATTTAAAAGCATCAATTCTTCGCCTGTCTCCCTGTTGAATGACCAGCTTTCACAATCACATGATGTGACTGAAAATACCATGGCATGCGCCAGGTGCACCTTTGCCTTCAATGTGACAGCTTTACTTTTCAATATTTTATAGAGATCTTTTGCCACAGCTTTCCCCAATTGTATGTGTCTTTTGATTTCATCACTGCTGCTTCCAGGATTGTTGATTATAGAATCAAGTAAAGCAAAATCTTGGGCAGTCTCAATCTTTTCTCCATTTATCATGAAGTTGCATACTGATCCTGTTGTAAGGATTTTTGTTTTGTTGAGTTGCAATCCATACTGAAGGCTATGTTCTTTGATCTTCAGGAAATGTTTCAAATCCTCTTCACGTTCAGCAAGCAGAGTTGTATTACCTGCATAATGCAGGTTTTAATGAGTCTTCCTTGAATCCTGATGCTGTGTTCTTCATAAAGTTCAGCTTTTCGGATTATTTGCTCAGCATAGAAATTGAAGAGATATGGTGAAAGGATACAACCCTGACACAAACATTTCTCTTAAACCAAGCAGTGTTTCCACTCCTAGGTGAAATGAAAGCATATGTGTACTCAAGGACACAAATGCCCATAGCAGCTTTATCTGGAAGAGCTTCAAATTCAAAATAACCCAAATGTCCATCAATAGGTGAATAATGAAAACTATGGGATAGACCTACAATAGATTATTACTAAGCAATAAAAAAGAATGATTGTTGATTCATGCAAAAACATGGATGACTCAAAATAAACTGAGTGTAAGAAGCCAGATGATAAATAATTCAGTCTATATGTTCCCATTTACATAAAATGGTGAAACATGCAAACTATAATGAAAACAGCCTGGAAGTGGGAGTTAGACAGGAGGAAGCACAGAAGGTAAAGATGTAAAACGATATCTTTTGTGGTGATGATTATGTTCAGTTTTTTTTTTCTTTTTTCTTTTCAGTACTAGGGGTTGAACCCAGGGCCTTGTGCTTGCGTGCTTTGCAAGTGCTATACCACTGAGCTGCACCCTCCAGCCCATTTTTTTACTTTTTGAAAAAGAGTCTTGCTAAATTATGCAGTCTGCCCCTGGTCTCAAACTTGCGATCCTCCTGCCTCCGCCTCCTGAGCTGCTGGGATTACAGGCATGCGCCACCGCGCCCGGCTCATGTTCAGCATCTTGATTGAGGTAATGCTTTCATGTGTATACATATATCAAACATCAAATTGTACAGTTTTAATATGTAAGATTGCTATATGTCAAGTATGTTTATAAAGCTGTTTAATCGTAACTGTTTTCATTAATCATGCTAATGGCACTGGTATTCTGAGTGCTAAATAAGTACTATGGGAAGAAACTAATGAGTACTTATATGAATTTCTATGATTTCTAGAGCCACTGAAAACTAGGATTACCGATATATGAGCAGGGAAATACAAGTATAACATCAGAATTTTAATAATTAGTTTGAATTCAAAATATTAGTATGAACTCCTGATATAATTTTATTTTTAAGAGATTTATCCATCGAAAAAGCCTAGAAACACTGACCTACACAAAACAATGAGTAACTCTAGTGCAAGGATACCTTGGAGGGAGAATTGGCTGATTCCAAGTCTGGCATAAGAAATACACAAGATGAGTTTGGGACAGTTTGTCATATTTAGCTAACCAGACTACTAGGGTTATGTCAAATGGGTTCAGGAACCCAGTGGCCAAGATAGTATAACTTGTACATTAATAAGACAATAAATTTGTACAATGAAAATATTAAATATGATTAAATCCATAATTGGTAACTGTTAAAGAATGCTAGTGAACTCATTATTTTGAAAGTGGATTTTAAACAAATTATGTATTTATCATATCTTTTATATAAAATGTACATGCCAACAAGTAAAAATAGAATATGAAATAAAGTTTCACTTTGTGGAAGTATTTCAGCTAATAAATCAAGAAGGAATGATAGGCCAGGTGCAATGGCACACACCTATAATCTCAGCAAACTGGAAGGCTGAGGCAGGATTAAAAGTTCAAGGTCAGAAGCAGCTGCACAATTTAGTGAGAGCCTGTCTCAAAATTTCAAAAAAGGCTAAGTAAGGTACAGCCTAGTGGTAGAGCACTTGGCTTACCATGAGTTCAAACCCTCCCCCACAGTTACTGCTGCTATTAGGTGTCATCAAGTCGAGCCCCACTAATAGCGACTCTATGTACAACAGAGGGGATGGGATTTAGCTCAATTGGTAGAGCGCTGTTCTGTAGCCCCTGAGGTCCTGAGTTCAACTCCCAGCACTGCAAAAATGGGAGAAGGACATGGCAATCCACTCCAGAGGCAATCCTGAAACAATCAGCCATTGAAAACCCTATGAGGGTCTCTATGAGTTGGACACGACTTGGTGGCACCTACAACAACATAGACGACAGAATGCAACACTGTACCATGCCCAGCACTATTTATTGTCAGTGCTTCTCTTCTATTCATAGGGTTTTCACTGGTGGACTGTTTGTGGAGTGGGTTTCCAGGTCCTTTTCCCTGGTCTGCAGCACCTGGTATTCAAAGACCATTTTGCAAACCTTAATGAATTAAAGGACATAGATATTAATCACTAATGTCTACAATATGAAAAAGGAGACAACTCAATATTATGTGTGCCTTAAGTACAGATCACTACCTAGTGAAGTAATGATGCCTACCCAAAGAAAGAAATAGAAAATCAAATCAAATATAAATGTCATCATGACTCTATATCCAGCTACCAATAAAGAGAAAGGATAAAAGAATAACATGATACATAATCTGCATGTGACCAATAAAATCCAGACTGCAGTAAACCCTAAGACATAAAAAAAAAGGCAGCTGAATTGCTCAAAATTAAATTTTGAGGGAAAAAAATGGGAGAGCTACAGAGAGAATGCCTTGCTGGATGCAGGCATTCTCAAAATTCAGCCTTTTTATTTCTTTAACTTTTCCTCCTAGGTGACCTCATTCACTTTATTAAGCTATAAAAAGTCTGTGACTGATTACTAAATATCTCAAGTTGATACCACTTGTCTAAAACTCAACCTTACCATATCATACAGATTCACAGTACTAAAAGGAATTATAGAGATCATTCAATCTAAACATCTGCCGAAATACTCACCTAATGCAAACTTTCTTCTTCAAAAACTTTGAATGAAACAAAATGATTAAAACCCAAATTTCCTATCCTAAAATTCAAAGCCAAATCTGTTTCCAGTTGTATCTCTGTTCTTCTCCTCTACATATATTCTATTCTGCTGCCATGCTAGACAAGAACTATTCTCCAAATACGCATACATACACTGACCTAATCCTTTCCCCATAGACCCATCTACTTTTTCCATTAGCTGAAATATTCCCATTGATGAGATCATGAATATTTTTTTTTACTTATGTCCTCTATACAGCAATAATGGTGAATGATTAGCATTTCTACAGTATGTCTGATACTGAAACTAGAGTATAAAACACACAAGAATCAAGATAGCAGCAACTCCACCTTTCCAATTACAATTCCAATACCATTTGATAATGCCTGCCCAACTCTAATTAATTTCTGGGCCACATTTCCCAAATTACCTCTCATTTAGTACATATGTTGTTGTTGTTGTTAGGTGCCGTCGAGTTGAGTCCGACTCATAGCGACCCTCACAGGGTTTTCAATGGCTGTTTTGGGATTGCCTTGGGAGTGGGTTGCCACATCCTTCTTCCATTTTGCGGTGCTAGGAATCGAACTCAGGGCCTCAGAGACTGCAGAGCAGCACTCTACCAACTGAGCTAAATCCCAGCCCACATTTAGTACATATAGGCAACCTATATAAAGTTTTAATTAAAAAAAAATCAGATACCTTTTGAAGTTGTAAACTCTAGACATGTTAAGAAATGGGGTAGTAAACTGGGTATGGTGATGCATGCCTGTAATCTCAGCTACCTGGGAGGCTGAGGCAGAAGGATCACAGGTTTGAGGTAGAAGGCAGCCTGCACAACTTAGCAAGACTTTGTCTAAAAATAATTAAGGAAAAAAAAAAAAAAAAAAAAAAAAAAAAAAAAAAAAAAAAAAAAAAAAAAAAAAAAAAAAAAAAAAAAAGAAATGGGGTAGTAACTTTCACATAAATGTCAAGTGGTTAACATTTCTTTCTCTGTGAAAGCTCCCTTACTTACCCACCTGATAGTAAACTCTCATTTTAAATGAGATATAAGTGCAACCAGGGTCTTTCTAACTTCATTAGAATTTAATTAATTATGCACAGTTGGTAAAAAGTAAAACTGCATTTCATACACTTTTGGTGAATACAAATCAGAATAATCTTAGGCAAAGACTTCTTGTTATCTAGCAACACATTCTCTTTCTTCAGAAGCAGAACTGCAACTCTTTTCAAGGCAGAAATGTATTCAACTAAAAGATTATATTTTTCTTCTCTTCTCATGGCTATTATGATAGCATGATTCAACTTTAGCCAATTACGTAAAGATGGAATTATGTGTGATTTTCAGGAAAGATCTTTAAAAGGAAACTAGAAACATGTTTTCCTTTGCCTATACAAAGGGAGTGCTGAGCTGCAGTCTCGGAGGTACTGAGTTCAATTCCCAGCACCGCATAAATGGGAGAAGGGCCTGGCAATCCACTCCCAACGCAATCCTGAAACAGTCAGCCATTGAAAACCCTATGAGGGTCGCTATGAGTCGGATCCCGACTTGACGGCACCTAACAACAACAACATACAAAGGGTACAAATTAATGGAAAGATAGATTAAAAAATAAACTTTGTAAACCTTTATTTTTGAATTTTGAACCATGTAGTCTTACTGGTTTAGTGATCTATAGAGCATTACACAATGTATTTATTGTAGATGGCAAGAAAACTATCTCAAGTTACCAATTAATATAATGCAAAAGAAAGCAGTGATCTTTAAAGTTACCAATATGTAGTCAATGAGATAATTTGGGGAAATGTGGACCAGAGATGAATTAGAGCTGTGTAGGCATTAACAAATGGTACTGGAATTGGAATTAGAAAGACAGATTTGGTTCTACCTTTGTCCTTTTGTGTGTTTTATATGCAGGTAAAAATTCCAGCACTCTGCATCTTACATTATAAAAGAAACACCCCAAATTAGTACATTTGAATCTAGAATATAAAATATAGTTATTTTTCCAGGATAAACCTAACAAATGGAAATATATGCTTTTCTTTCTTGTTTGGGTTTAATTATTATTTGTGAATGATGCTTTGAAATTTCCTTTCAGCAGGCTGTGGTAAACTACTTCATGTACAACAGTCAGAAAAATCTGCTAATAGGATACTGTCACAGGATAAAGAGCATAAGACATAAACTTTTTAACCTACTAAGATAAATTTAAAATCTTAAGCACTTTTTCTGATTAGTCATATACTTTAATGTTCTGAAACTGATTTACACAGCATATGCGATAGCTGGCTTTCATTGTCAACTTGACTAGCTTAAGAGATTCCACAGACTAGTGAAGCACATCTCTGTACTTGTCTGTGAGGGCATTTCCAGAAAGGATTGACAGATCCAGCAGTAACTGAGGGGAAGAAACCTGCCCTGAAGATGTGTGCTGTGATTCAGTGGGTGGAACTCTGAAAGGAGGAAATGAGGAGGAGAAAGGCAGCCAGAGCACACATGGGGCAGGCTTAAAAACTCTTCCAGAGTAGAGCATCTTGCTTTCTCTAATTGCCACTTCCTGTGGACAACAGATGACAGTTTCTTCAGCTTCTACATGGATTCAACACCAGACATTCCAGGGTGCTTCCAGACCTTGGCTCAGGCAGAAACTCTTCAGGTTTCCAGCTCTTGGACTGAGTGGCTATGGGTCCCTACAGGACTGTGGAACTATCCTGCCCCATTATGTAAGCTAATCTAATAAATCCCATTACATATACAAACACACATGCGTGCGCGCGCCCGCGTCATTCATATATATATAAAATATAGATTTGTTTCTATTATTTCTGTTTCTCTGGAGATCCCTGACTGACTAACACAGCATGAAAAAATACTGCAAAAAATACAAAAGGCAATGGTATAGAGCTTATAGGCCAGTGACAAGTCATTGTGCAGACAATTCCAAACCCTGGAAAATCTTACCCCTATTTATTGCTTCTTTCTGAACTAGTGCTTAGGGGATTTTGTTTTTTTTGGATCTTGGCTCTACTATTCACTAGCTTTTAGGCACTTGTTGTTGTTGTTAGGTGCCGTCGAGTCGGTATCCAACTCATAGCGACCCTCATAGGGTTTTCAATGGCTGAGTGCTTCGGGATTGCCTTGGGAGTGGATTGCCAGGCCCTTCTCCCATTTTTGCAGTGCTGGGAATTGAACTCAGGGCCTCAGAGACTGCAGCGCAGAGCTCTACCCACTGAGCTAAATCCCAGCCCAAGGAACAGTATTTTCTAACTCAAGAAATCTACTTCAGCCAGGCCTGGTGGCATATATCTGTAATCCCAGCACTTGAGAGGCAGAGGCAGGAGAATCTTGAGGCCAAAGTCAATCTGGACTACATAGCAAGTTCAAGGAAAGCTGGAGCTAGAGCAGAGACCATGTCTCAAAAATCCAAGGGCTAGGGATATAGCTGCCTGCAGAAGTACCATTGTGGCATCCAATCCTGTCAGAACTCGGAAGCTAAGCAAGGTTGGGCCTGGATAGTACTTGGATGGGAGACTGCCTGGGAATACCAGGTACTGTAGGCCTGCGAGAAGGACCCAGCAACCCACTCCCCCCAAAAAAATCAGCCACGGAATACCCTATGAATAGCAGAGAAGGACTGACAATACTGTTTCACCTGTTGTATGTAGGGTCACTATGAGTTGGACACTGACTCGACAGCACCTAACAACAATAACAACAACTGAAAAAGTGAGTGAGATTTACAACAATATGAATGAGACTCATGTTTAAAACTCCAAATACTTTAAATTTCGTGTTATAAAAGAATGATTACTTGCTACAAAACTACCATAAAATGTACCCTCCAACAATAATTCACATTAAAGTTACTGGTACAGCTTAATTCTGCAGTAGTGGGGGTTGAATCCAGGGCCTCACGAATGTTAAACAAGCATGCCATCACTTAGCCACCTCCCTAACCCCCCCCCCCTTTTCCTATTTTCTATTTTGAGATAAAGTCTTACTAGGTTGCACAGGACTGTGTCAGGCCTGAAGACTGTAATCCTGCCTCAGTCTCCGGAGCAGCTAGGACTACAGGAATGCACCACAGCACTCAGCTACTATTGTTGTTGTTGTTGTTATTGTTGTTAGGTGCCATTGTGTTGAGTCTAACTCATAGTGACCCTGTGTATAGCGGAACAAAACATTCCCAATTCTGTGCCAGGCACACGATCTTATTTATGTTTAAGCCCATTGTTGCAGGCACTGTGTCAACCCTTCTAGTTGAGGGTTTTCTTTTTTTTCATTGACCTGCCACTCTCCCAAACATGATGTCTTTTTCCAGGGATTGATTTCTCCTGAGATGCAGTCTGGCCATCCTTGCTTCCAAGGAACACTCTGGTTGCACTTCCTCTAGGACAGATCTGTTGGATCTTTTGGCAGTCCATGGTGTATTCAATAATCATCTCCAGTACCATAATTCAAAAGCTACTGGTACAGCTTTAAAGAATGACTCTCACTCCTGAAATTTAGATTTAGCAGATCCGGGATGGGAACTAGACATCTGATGCATATCCTTGGTTAGCACTCACTACAAAAACTTAGACTCCATTTTAAGTTTATGTAATAATCGAGTACAGGAAGCCTTTTTTCTCTAAATGTGATATCAAGGTGACTTTCTGTTAATAATATATAAAACAATATTCTTCTCTATTCCAAAAACATATTTGGTTAAAAAGTAACCAAAATCTCCACATATAAATTTATGTGTTACCCAAAGATGATGCATATATGAATTCAGTCAACAAATACAGTATTTATCCACCACCACCAAGGTGCTGTGTTGGGCACTGCCACATACACAAATGGGGACAGTCACCTATCCTAATATAAAGAATTTTTCCATCCAATAATTAAACAAATAAAATTAGATTCTAGAGAACAAGCCACTTCACTGCTGAATATAATTCTGAAAACAAATGGAAGACAACAGAGCTAATATTCTAAATATCAAGCAGAGGAAGGGATGGTATAGTAATGGCAGTGTGGGAAGAGTTAGATTTAATAAACAACATAATGATGGAATTTTCCTCTGGCTTATTTCTTTTCTTTCTTTCTTTTCTTTTTTTTTTTTTGATGGTACTAGGGGTTGAACCCTGGACCTCCCACTTGCATGCTCTGCAAGTGCTAGACCACTGAGCTGCACCCTCAGTCCATTTTTTTACTTTTTGAGACAGGGTCTCACTAAGTTACACAGACTGCCTCTGGTCTCGAACTTGCGATCCTCCTGCCTCCGCCTCCCGAGCCACTGGGATTACAGGCGTGCGCCAACACGCCCAGCTGCCTCTAGCTTATTTCTGAACCATGTGACTATTATTCCAAATAGATAGACCCCTGCATACAAAATTTTTATGATCAACTAAAACATTTTTTAGCAGGAGCCACAATAGAAAAATTAGCATTAAACTACACAGTAAAATGGATTCTAATGGCTAAATTTCTCTACTAAATGACTATTTCGGTATCTTGTAGGACAAATGAGAAAATTCTTAAGATATGCACCTGCATTTGTTATATTACTTAGCCATTACCAACATGTTATTTTCTCAATGTTTACATTTCAAAGCTTTTAGAGCCAAAAGCACTCTAGTCAATTCAAAAACTGACTGGGTTTAGTGAAGACAAATAAACCTCTCTGGACCATCAACTTTAGAGGTCACCATGAAAGTCTGCTCTTCAATTTCAGCTCACAATCCAAACTGATCCTGCAATAAGAGCAGCATGAAACACAGGAG
Organism: Pedetes capensis; assembly: GCA_007922755.1. Classification (NCBI taxonomy): domain Eukaryota; kingdom Metazoa; phylum Chordata; class Mammalia; order Rodentia; family Pedetidae; genus Pedetes; species Pedetes capensis. The sequence continues at coordinate 108,998 of VMDO01002282.1, forward strand.
ATTGTGCTTCCCTTTTAACCTGCCTACCCTTTTCCCCTGGGGCTGGAGTTTAGTTCAGTTGGTAGAGTGCTGCTTTGCACTTTCTGAAGTCCCGGGTTTAAACCCCGACACCCCCAAAACAGGAGAAGGATGTGGCAATCCACTCCTGAAGCAATTCCAAAACAATAAGCCGTTGAAAACCCTACGAGGGTCGCTATGAGTCAGACCCGACTTAATGGCACCTAACAACAACACAGCTCAGTTGGTAAGAGCGCCACTCTGCAGTCTGTGAGGTCCAGGGTTCAACTCTCAGCACTGCAAAAATGGGAGAAGGATTTGGCAATCCACTCCCAAGGCAATCCCGAAACAGTCATTGAAAACCCTATAGGGGTCGCTATGAGTCGGATACAACTCGACGGCACCTAACAACAACAACAACAAACAACACAACAATGTGTGATGCTGGCAGATTGCTTAAAGTTTGTACCTGTGTAGGGCTGGGGTTTAGCTCAATTGGTAGAGTGCTGCTCTGCACTCTTCGAGGACCCAGGTTGTATCCTCAGCACCACATAAATTGGAGGACATGGCAATCCACTCCAGAAGCAATCCTGAAAACAATCAGCCATTGAAAACCCTATAAAGGTTGCTGAGTCAGACTTAACTCAATGGCACCTTAAACAACAACTCTTTTCCCTAGCTTCCTATCTACAAGGGCAGAGAGGCATCATGACTTCAGACAAAAAACTCATAAAAGTGGGATGAGCATATTAGCAAAAACTCATATGGGCATCTAGGACTTGTAAAGATGCAGTTGCCAAAATACTTTCTTATAATTCAGGTAAAGAAAATGAGTTTTCTATATTATACTAGACACAAACACACACATCCTCTTTAGTAGCTAATAATGTTTAAAAACACAAGATTACACAGAAAAATATTTTCTTTGACCAGGCTTATCAAAAGAAGTAGTCTTAACATGCTGCAGATGCAACACTGCTATTTAAACATCATTTAAAAAACAGCACAATTTCAGGAGGGGAAGCTTCCTTTTGTACTGTTCACAAGCTTTCAGTGATGAGGAGTATAGAGGCATTTCTCACTCTTGTTCCTGCAGGCTGATTTGTTTAACAGCATAGAATTTACTTGGAGATGTCACTATCAAATGCAAATGTGATAATGACAAACTTTAAAATCAAAATAAAATCTAATTATCTTTTCTATCCCAGTAGATATATCATTCCCTATGTGAAGGGTTAACAGAAGCCTCAGGATAAAGTATAAAGGTAGGCTTTCACTCAACATTGCCCCATGATGGTAGTCTGTCCTCCAGTTCTTTTCTTTTTTTTTTAGTTGTATTTTGGAGGTGGAAAGAAGTGGCAGACATTCTAACTTCTAAAATCCATTTAATTTTATATTGTAATTACCACTTCCCCAAGAATGTATTATTTGCTAAAAATTCAAGTCAAAAAGTAAAATAGATTACTTCAAGGAAACAAGGTTCTTTAATAAAAGGCACACAATTAAAAGCAACTTACACCACAGAAATCTTTTAGAAGCATCTAGGGCTAAGATTTTGGGTGTTTAGTTTTGTTTTCAACAAATTTTCAAAATATTTGACAAGATTATGAACTATGTAAATATGCCAACCTCTCCCATGAGAAACTACAAGCAAATCAAAGAACTGAAGTGGCTGCAAATGCTACACTTGATACTGATCCCATCCTTCTACTCACTGAGGTTCTCCACTTCATTAGCAACATGAACATAATCTATGCAATGTTCCAATAATAACCACAATTGTCCCTACTCAGGCACAAGGATAAATTTAAATTTAAGTGATTATTTCTTTTAGATTGTTAGAGTTCTAGCATTTGGCCAGTGGTGGTAGTGGTTAAGAACCATTTTCATTATCTGATGGAAACTACTGGATCCTTTTCTTTAAAAGTGACATATACAAGGTGTGATTAAAAAAATAGATTGACTTTAAATAAGAAATTATTATAAGACACACTGCCATTAATCCCTCTCAAAATACCTCTGCTGGCTTTGAATACACTTATCCCATCATTTTTGCTATTTTCTGAAGCAGTTCTGTGATATATTTTTACTATAATAATTTTTTAAATCATTCCTTGTATCTTTTGATCACTCCTTGTACACAAACATGCACAAAATACTGCATACAATTTCAGCAATTTGCAGATCTTCTGAAGGTGCTGACCTACAGGTTAAAAACCCATAATACTGGGAAAACTAGATATAGACATGCAAAAGAATGAAGTTGGATACTTATGTACAAAAACCAACTAAAAATGGATTAAAGACCTAAATGTAGGTCTCAAAATAATAATGCTCCCAGAAGAAAACATAGGGGAATACTTCACAATATTGGATTTGACAGTGACTTCTTGATCTGACACCAAAAGCACAAGGAACAAAAGCAAAAGCAAAACAAAACAAAACAAAAATCAGAAAAACAGGACCACATAAAACTTAAAAACTTCTGCTTAGCAAAAGAAACAATGAACAGAGTGAAAAGGGACCCTATAGAATGGGAGAAAATATGTGCAAACCATGAGCGGTTTATTCTAGAAAATATAAGAAATAAGCAGCTAACTTCTAAAATTATATATAAAGAACTCCTACAAATCATCATCATCAAAAAAATTACCCAATTAAAAATGGGCAAAGGATTTCTCCAAGAGCTATACAAATGGTCAAAAAGCACATGAAAAGATGCTCAATGTCCCTGTCAGGGAAATGTATATAAAAACCAGAATAAGATACCACTTCACGCTTATTAGTATGGCCGCTATCAAAAAACAAAAAACACCCCTAAATAACAAGTGCTGGCAAGAATGAGTTACCAGGAGTGATAGCACACATCTGTAATCCTGGTACTCAGGCGGCAAGAGGCAGGAGGACTACCACAAGATCAAAGCTGTCCTGGACTCCATAGTGGGTTGCAGGCCAGCTGGGGTTACACAGCAAGACCCTATTTCAAAAAACAAAAACAAAAACCCTTGAGTACTGTTGATGAAAATGTAACATTTTATAGTCATTATGGAAAACAGTATATAGGCTCCTCAAAATATGAAAAATAGAACTATCATATCATATTGTTGTAATCTTACTTCTTAGCATATATCTTGAAAGGATATTTGCACAATCATGTTCATTGTAGTATTATTCATAATAGCCAAGAAGTGAAAGCATCTGTCCATCAACAGAAAAATGGATAAAGAAAACACAGAGGCAGGAGGATTATGGGGTCAAGGCCAGAGGCAGCATGTACAACTTAGTGAGACTCTGTCTCAAAAGTAAAAAGTAGCCAGACATGGTGACACACACCTGTAATCCCAGCAGCTTGGGAGGCAGAGGCGGGAGGATCGCAAGTTCGAGACCAGAGGCAGTCTGCATTACTTGGTGAGACCCTGTCTCAAAAAGTAAAAAAAAAAAATGGGCTGGGGGTGCAGCTAGGTGGTCCAGCACTTGCAAAGCATGCAGGCATGAGGCCTTGGGTTCAACTCCCAGTACCGCAAAAATAAATAAATAAATAAATAAATAAATAATAAAAAAATAAAAAGTAAAAAAAAGTAAAAAATAAAAAAGGGGCTAAGGGTGCAGCTCAGTGGTAGAGCACCTGCCTAGCCTGTGGGAGGTCCTGGGTTCAAATCCCCTCCAATTGAAGGTAAAAATACACACACACACACACACACACACACACACACACACACACACACACAATGGAATATTATTCAGCCTTAAAAAGAATCCTGTCATATACTACAATATGGATGAACCTTTGAGATAGGCTGGGGGATCCACCTCTCCATGGGGTAATGAGCAGGTATCAGGCATTGTTAAAGCATTGTAAAATGCTGTTAAAATCAATATTGATGTTAAGTTTTTTTCTGTAAGCTCTCCTTCCAATATTTATTCTCCTGTAAATAATCACAAATGTTAGGGGATGAGATGATTTGACTCCCTAATTGGCAGCTGTTGGGATGCTCCCTTGCTATCCTGGCTGCTGTTCTCAGTCAAGCAGCCAGCTGAGCCACCTTTATACCAGCACTGGTAGTTCTGAACACTTCCTAGATGCCTTGAGGAAGCAATATGACAACTGCTGCTGCAGCAGCACAAACCCAGCATTTGAAGGTGTAGCCCCAGCCATGACTGTTTCTAACAGTTTGTACTCTGTAGTGGACTTTTTGCTCACAAGCCTCAGTGACCTCTAGACTACCCTGTGATCAACCCAGGCCAAAGGGGAAGTACTTCCCATGGTGGCCCAGTAGAGAGACCGTTTTGATTGATGCAAGCATTCCTTTTCTATCTATATAAGGCGGCTCTTCACCTCACTCAGCCAGCCAGGAGACATCCTCCTGTGCTGCCTCCTGGTATTACAATATTATGCTCAATAAAAGGATTCTCTCAAGTATTCTTTTTGCCTACTTTTAGTAGTGCAGGCTGAGCTGGTAATATGAAGAAAGCAGCAGCACAGACAGCAGAATGGAGGTGACAACAGTGGTGAGGGGCAGAGATAGCTGAGTGGCAGTGGCAGAGATGCAGAGCAACTAGAATGGTGAGCTGCAGAAGTAGTGAAGTGGCTGGCTACTCAACACTGGAAAAGGTGAGGCGGTCAGACCAGCAACTGGCAGTAGCACAAACAGCAGCAGCAGCAGAAGGGAAGTGATATTTACCTCCCAAACAGTGGCAATGATGACAGTGGCCCTGGCAATAAGAGGCAACTGAACAGGTTAACAGAGTGACCAGGGTAGGAAGAAGAAGGATGGTGGAAGAGAGAGAAGGCTACAAAGAGCCACAGAAGAGAAACTGCAGGCCCTGGTCACTGAAAGAGTTCCAGAGGGCTGTCAAGGATCTCAGACACCCTAGAACCAGGAGCTGTAACACTAGTCAGAGAATTCCTGATACCTTGTTCTTCCCAGAAGCTACAACACTAGCTGCTGTCTAGGACTCAACACCTGGGCCCACCCAGAAGCGGCACTGCCAGCTGCTGTTGAGGGTTGAGGAATCCTGACCTCCTCAGCCTACATATAACCTGTAACACTAGAAAGTGTCAATTGCTGCTGTTGCTGTTGCTCCTATCTGTCTACTGTCAATGCTTACTGCTGTCAAACACTCAGGGATATGTTGTTGTTGTTAGGTGCCGTCGAGTCGGTATCCGACTCATAGCGACCCTCATAGGGTTTTCAATGGCTGTCTGTTCCGGGATTGCCTTGGGAGTGGATTGCCAGGCCCTGCTCCCATTTTTGCGGTGGTGGGAATTGAACTCAGGACCTCAGAGACTGCAGCACAGCGCTCTACCCACTGAGCCAAATCCCAGCCCCTCAGGGATATAGATGCTGCTAAAGACCAGCACTTGAAGAGCTTCTTCTTCCCTACCCATGATTTCTATCCAGGTGGAGCAAAGGGACCCCAGCCAGCTGACTGGTAACACCTTGAGAAGAGGACTTGTTCAATAGAGTTTCAGTTTTGCCAAAATGAAAAAGTTCTAGAAACCTGCAACAATGTGCATATAGTACTTACAAATGGTCAAGGTAGTAAATTTTGTCATGGTATTTTTTTACAAAACAAGGGTGTGTGTGTGTGTGTGTGTGTGTACACATGTATATATGAACACTGAAGTGATCTACAGAGATAACAATAATGATACAAGTTACTGGTGCCATAGCTGGAATGACTTCCAAAAGTCTTCAATGGTTTACTAGACCAGATACCAGGTACCAATTTTGCTACCATGAGGAAGATTTTGCAGGTTTTGGATTATTCGACATTATTTTTTTTAAGTAATGTGATTGTACAATCTCACAATTGTATTTCTTGGTATTTATCCAAATGAACTGAAAACATGTCAATATAAAAACCTGCATAGGGATGTTCATAACAGCTTTATTCATAATTAGCAAAATTTAGAAGCGACTAATATGTCCTTTAATAGTTGAACAGTTAAACTGTGGTATATTTTTACGATGCAATATTTTTTTAGAGCTAAAAAGAAAAGAGCTACCAAGGCAGTAAAACAAATGGAGAAACCTTTTTTATTTTTGCAGTGCTTGGGGACAAATTCAGGGACTTGCACATGCTACGAAAGTGCTCTATCACTGACCTATAGCCCTAGTTCTGAAGGAACTTTAAAATGCTTATTACTAAATAAACAGAGGTCACTATGAGTCAGACTCGACAACACTTAACAACAACAAATGAAAGAAGCCAATCTGAAAAGGTTATATACCATATAATTCCAACTGTATGACACTCTGGAAAGGACAAACTATGAAGGCAACAAAAACAGCAGTGGTTTCCACTGGTTTAGGGGGAAGGATGAATGGGGGGACACAGAGCATTTTTAGGCCAGGAAGCTTTTATTTGATACTCAAAGAGTAGATATATGTCATGTATGCTGATCAAAACCCATAAAGTATAAGCCACATGCAGAGGCACACACAGTAATCCCAGCTGAGTCAGGAGGCTCAGGTAGGAGCATTGCAGGTTTGAGGCCAGAGGCAGTCTGTGTAACTTAGTGAGACTCAGTCTAAAAATAAAAATTTTAAAAAGGGCTGGGGATGTAGCTCAGTGGCAGAGCACCTGCTTAGCACAAGGCTCTGGATCAATCCCCAGTAGCACGCATGTGTACACACACACACACACACACACACACACACACACACACACACAAAGCCATCAAAGAATACACAAAACAGAGTGTACCCTAATGTAAACTACGGACTGTGGGTGATAGGTATGTGTCAATTTTGGTTTATCATTTGTAACAAATGTACCATAAGCAAGATATTTTTGTTCTGAAGGCTGTATGTATTGGGGAGAGTTAGATGCAAGGGAACTGTGTATGTACTTTCAGATCAATTTTGCTGGGAATCTAAGGCTATCTAAAAAACAAAGCCTATTTTTCGTAAAAAAATGCTAGCCATATTTATTTTATAATATAATCAAAGGAGATATTATAGAATTTTTTTTCCTTTTGGTTTTTTGAGTCAGAGTCTTGCTTTGTAGCCTGAGCTGGCCTCACAATCCTCCTGCCTCTGCCTCCTGAATGCTGGGATTTCAGGCATGTGCTATGACAGCCAGTTTATAGCCATTTTTATTTCAAACCTTGACAAAAAAAAAGTATGTTATTTCAGGAACTCTTCTAGTAACTACCAAGGGTTTTTTTGTTTGTTTTTTTATTGAGACAGGATCTCAATATGCAGCCCACTGGTTTTCACTATGTAGCCCAGGCTGGCCTCAAATTCTGATGCTTCTGTCTTAGCTTCCTGAGTGCTGGGATTATAGCACTGGATGTATATCACCATACTAGCTAATAACTACATTTTAATTTCCTTTGATTGGATATGAAAGAACCTAAACTCTCATTCAGTTGCCTTCAAAAAAAGTCTGTTTTCTGGAAGCAAAAGATAATGTACAATACTTCCTGGATTCAAATAGTACCCTACTTTGTAATTTTAACTGAGCAAATGAATAAAAGCATTAGTAAGATTTATTCAACACCATTTATTTTTTTCCCATTTGTCTCCAAAACCTGAGACTGAAAGCCACTAGTCAGTCAGTCAGTCATGTGTCATTGGAAATGATGTAGCACTGGAATGGAACCTATTAGCTACAATCAAGTTAAGAGGTTACGAACAGTGCTCTCAATGACACTGTTTTTGGTTATTCTTTTCAGTGCTAACATAATAAATGTGTATGTTAAGGTAGAATATCTTTGTAAGAACTCTGTTTCATAAATTCTAACTATAAAAAATACTTGAGGAAGAATTGGAACTTTCTGTGAAATGAATTTTTAAAAATTAACCTTCTTCTAAAGATTACAGGGCCTGCAGCTACACCACTGTGGCATCTGATCCTGTCTGATCTTGGAAGTTAAGTAGGGTCGGGCCTGATTAGTACTTGGATGGGAGACCATCTGGGAACACTAAGTACTGTAGGCATGGGAGAAGGATCCAGCAACCCACTACCAAAAACAATTAGCCACTGAAAACCCTATGAATAGCAGAGAAGCACTAACTATAGTGTTTCACCTGTTTTATGTAGGGTCGATATGAGTCGGATACCAACTCAACAGCACCTAACAACAATAACAAAGATCACAGGAGAGAGACCTATGATAGTAATGCAATGTGTGATTAATGCTATAAAAACATGAAAATGTGGAATTAGTTTATTATCTCTAGTATGAATGAATTTTAACACAGTATTGGCAAGAAGCTGAAATTCCTAAACATTTTATTAACTTGCTCCATGTTAATGCAAGTTTTAAGCATCCACTGTATCACACTGATCATGATACCTAATTTTACCTCTTGATTAATATTTTAGATTAAATGACAGATGTCTGAGAGACTTAGAAATAGTTATAACTTAAGTATTCCAAGACAGTAAATTCTCAGGAATGACTTTTACAACCAAGGGCTGGCAATCAAGGAAAGGAAAGAGGAGGCAGGGAAAGGAGGTTTGGATTTAGTGTAAGAAAGACAAGTGTAAAGCAAAGAAAGGAAGAAAAAGAATATGAGAACAAACAAAAGAAAGGACTGAGAAGAGGAAATAACAGAAAAAAGACTTGGTATAACACACTAGGTCATGCTAGCATTCAACTAGCATAATTTTACTTCTGTCTCTGACTGAATATAATTATCAATCTTTCAATTTACTTTAAAAGCAGAAGAGCCAGGGGGAGCAAAATATGGAGAGATGAGTCCAGTTACCACTTTGGACTCAATCTGGTGAGAAGACAGGTGCTTCAATAAAATGCATGTGCCAACAGCTAACCTCCTTCACTCCATTTCTTTCCTTCCACTGTTTTATAAACCATAGGTTCTCTGGGTTTTATTATAATTATCTTTCAATTTTGAACACACATAAACACACCCACAGGTGCTCTGAAATGGGTGTACCCATCTACTCTCTCCATTCTTAGGCAAATTAAGAAGAGAAAACCACTTTTTGTGTTGGAAAATCATAGAGCTGTCTCATATTATTTCAGCTCAGCAACAGTTACTGCTATGTACTGAATGCTGGTGAACCCCTACAATTCCTGTGTTAGAATCCTAATCACCAAAGTGATGGTATTAGAAAAGTGGAGCCTTGAAGAGGTAAATGATTAGAAAATGAGGGTGAAACCTTCATAAGTAGGATTAGTAACTCTATAAAAGAGGCCCTCTGAGAGATGCCTTTCCCCATACACCATGTGAGGATATAACAGAAAAAAAGGTACCATCAATGAACGAGGAAATAAGTCCTCACCAAACAACACACCTACCTGTACCTTGATTTTGGACTTTACAGCCTCCAGAACCGTGAGAAAGAAATCTTTGTTATTTATAAGCTTCCCAGTCCATGGTACATATTTTGTTATAGCTTCCCAAATAGCTAAAGCAGCAACTAACATTTAAAGCCATCCAAAATCTTAATTATCATTTACTTAAAAAAAACCTAGTGTCTCAGCCGGGCATGGTGGTGCATACCTGTAATCCCAGCTGCTCTGGATGCAGAGGCAGGAGGATTGCAAGTTCAAGACCAGAAGCAGTCTGCATAACTTAGAGAGACCCTGCCTCAAAAAGTAATAAATAAATAAATTAATATAATATAATATAATATAATATAATATAATATAATAAAAAAAGGGCTGGGGGTGGAGCTCAGTGGTCCAGCACTTGCAAACCATGCAAACGCAAGGCCCTGGGTTCAACCTCCAGTACCACACACACACACACACACACACACACACACACACACACGCACACACACAAATCTAGTGTCTCTAGATTAGACATAACTTGAAAGCACTCACAATTTTTTAGTCTCCAAACACTAGAACATCACAAATGTCAGTGAAACAAAATCCCACCTTCTTCAAAACATCTCATTTCATTTAACACACATGAAAAAAGAAAAAAACTGGACTTTTCACTTTACCAATTTCAATTTGCTGTTTTCACTATATGGGAAAACACTGTTAAAACATAGATTTTTGTCAAAGGGATACAGATAGGCAAAGAAGAGGTCAAATTATCCTTATTTGCAGATGAATGATCCTTTACCAAAAGGACCCCAAAACTCCTTTAGAAAGCTTTTAGACATTACTAACTCCTCAGCAAAGTGGCAGGATACAAAATTAACACTCAAAAATCAGTAGCCTTCTTTTACACCAACTGTGAGCAGTAAGAGAAGGAAATTAAGGCAATAATCTCTTTCACAAAAGCCCATCAAAAACTTAAGTAGTTAGGAATCAATCTAACCAAAGATCCTAGAGATCTCTACAAGGAAAACTTCAAAACATTAAACAAAGAAATTGCAGAGGATACTAGAAGGTGGAAGGGCCTCCCCTGCTCATGGATTGGGAGAATCAATATTGTAAAAATGGCTACATTACCAAAAGCAATCTACAGATTTAATGCAATCCCATTAAAATTCCAATGATAGACTTTGCAGAAATAGAAAAAATAATCCAAAAATTCACATGGAAACACAAAAGACCATGTATAGCTAAAACACTCTAACTGCAAAACTAGTGCAGGTGGGATCACAATCTCTGACTTTAAACTATACTACAGGGCTATAGTACCAAAACAGCTTAGTACTGGCACAAAAATAGGCCTGAAGACCAGTGGAACAGAATTGAGGACCCAGAAGTCCACCAACACATCTATAGCCACCTGATCTTTGACAAAGGAGCTGAGCACTCAAATTGGAGAAATGAAAGCCTCTTCAACAAATGGTGCTGGAAAACCTGGATTTCCACCTGCAGAAAATGAAAAGACTCACACCTCTCAATCTGCACAAGAATTAATTCAAAATGGATAAAAGATCTCAATATAAAACCAGAAACCTTTATATTACTATAAGAAAAGATAGGTAACATGCTCCAACATATAGGCATAGGAAAGCATTTCCTTAATAAGACTCCCATTGCTCAGGAAATTGCAATAAGAATAGACAAATGGGATTACATGAAATTAAAAAGCTTCTGTACAGCAAAGGAAACAATCAACAGAGTTAAGGAAGAGCCCAATGAATGGGAAAAAATCTTCACATTCTACACATCTGACAGAGAACTAATTTTTAGTATTTACAAAGAACTCAAGAGAGCAATTCCCAAGACAACAAATAATCTAATACACAAGTGGGCAAAGGAACTGAACAGACAGTTCTCAAATAAAGAAGTCTGTAAATCCATGAAGCACATGAAAAAAAAAACTGATGGGAGCTTTCTTGTGGGAGGTGAATCAAAACAACTCTGAGATTCCACCTAACTTCAGTTAAGAATGGTCAAGATCAACAAAACCAATAATAACAAATGCTGGTGAGATTGTGGAGAAAAAGGAACCTTCTTACACTGTTGGTGGAACTGTAAACTGGTTCAGGCACTTTGGAAATCAATACGGAGATACCTCAGAAAATTAAAAATAAAACTGCCATATGACCCAGCTATACCTCTACTGGGAATACACCCAAATGGAGATGAGTCATCATACTACATAGACACTTGCATCTCCATATTCAATGCAGCACATCTCACAACAGCAAGGATATGGAACCAACCAAGGTGTCCATCAACAGAAGAATTGATTAAAAAAACTATGGTACATATACACAATGGAATATTACTCAGCAATAAAAAATGAAATAATGTTATTTGCAACAAAATGGATGGAACTGGAGAATATCATCTTAAGTGAACGCACACAAGCTCAAAAAGAGAAATACTATATGTTCGTGGGAGGTGAATCATACTTAAAGGAAGAAAAAATCCTATACATAAATTGATATATAAAAAATGCATAAATAAATTTAGCAAAGAAGGGACAATATAAAGAGTGGAAAGGAGGGAGGGAACTAGCAGGAGGACTCGAAGATTGGAGAAGATGGGAAGGGGATGAGGGTCAGTGTGGAGGGATGAATGAGGAGAGGACGATTTCAATGTAAACAGTGCAACTTCATGAATATACTGGAAAAATAAGGGAATATATCCCAAATAAGCATTTGAGTTTTATTATATATTAGCCATAAGGCTCCATAAACTTTGCATGTTGATGAAAGTGTTGCTAGAAGTGATGTAAAAGATGCATAATGGAAAAAGCCAATGTTATATTACTCTGTACCCCATAAACATTTACTAATAAAGGGGGGGAAACACCTATAGATTTTATTGGTTAATGTTTTTAGTTTTTATTTATATCCTACCTTATTTCAAAACAGATGGAAGGTGGATCTGAAGAAAGCATACAGTGTAAAGTTTAAAGAGAGAATGAGAGACAAAGAAAGGAAGAAATAGGGTCTGGGACAGAGCTAAAAATGAGTAGGAAAGGCTGGGTACATTCAGGAGGCTACGGCAGGAGGATCACAAGTTCTAGACCAGAGACAGTATGTGCAATTTAGCAAGACCTTGTCTCAAAATAAAATAAAAAAGGGGTTGAGGGTGCAGCTCAGTGGTGGAGCATTTGCCTAGCATGTGAGCAGCACTGGGTTCAACCATTTCTGCAATTAAAAAAAAGGAGGGGGGTAAGAAAGTTATAAAATTAGAATAAGGGTACCTAGAAGATGGTCTATTCCCAAAACATAAGCTAACAAAGTCTTAAACCAAGAAGGCTGCACAATGATTCAGGATTTTGCAGTCAAAGCTGAAGAGGAAACTTAACTTTTTTTTTTAAGTTGCAGCACTTTGTACTTAAATGCCCAATTTTGTAAAATGAGACAAGAAAGTCTGTCTCCATAATTATGTCAAAATTCCAAAGAGATTCAAGAATATAAAACAGATTAACCTGAGACACAAGTTATACAGAGATGTTGTCTGAGCAATGCTAAGAAGTTGTCATACAAGTTGTTCTTGCCAAATTCATACATGCTTCAAGCTTCAAGGACATAGCCCCTCAAGTAACAGTGTTGGGGAAAGGTTACTTTCATTTCTGCCTAGTGATTACTTGCATTTGATTCAAAATTTTTGGCTACTGCAAACTCAGCCTATTCAGCTGTGGACCTTTTACAAAAAGTAGTTGCTAGTTTCACACAAATCACCTTACAGAAACGTTTCTATTGGAATCAGTAACATCAAAGTCAGTCGTCTGGGTCAGCTTAATTCTGAAAGTCTGTTTCTGAATGTTTTAAATATTTGATTTGTCTGTCAGACCACAAGTGTAAACTAAAAGGCTAATTATATAATAAAGCCTATTCTCCTTATGAGTAATACAAAATTATACCTTATTTCATTAACTGTCAGATGTTACCAACAGTAAATATGCAATTATTTTATGTACCATCAATATGAAAAAACTGTTTATTAAGCTATGAGATGTGAATGTTTGTGAGAAACATCCTGATTTTACAGATGTTAAAATGAAAAGTACTATTAGAAAAACTTTCTTTACAAGTGAAATACGCTCCTCTGAGCACCATGAGCCAGCTTGATGCCTACCTCTTAACCTCTGGTGTTGGCATTTGCTCTCTCTCTCTCTCTCTCTCTCTCTCTCTCTCTCTCTCTCTCTCTCTTGGTGGTACTAGGGGGTTGAACTCAGGGCCTCGCACTTGCATACTTTGCAAGTACTATACCACTGAGTTGTAGCCCCAGCCCTTTTTTTTACTTTTATTTATTTATTTATTTATTTTTATTTTGAGACAGGCTCTTGCTAAATTACACAGACTGCCTCTGGTCTCAAACTTGAGATCCTCCTGCTTCTGCCTCCCAAGTTGCTGGGATTTATAGGCATGAACCTGGGTGCCTGGCTTTTTTTTTTTTTTAATGAGACAAGGCCTTGCTATGTAGCTCAGGCTGGCCTCAAACTCAAGATTCTCCTGCCTCCCTAATGCTGGGATTACAGGCATGTGCCACCACATCCAGCTACTTAAAATCTGTTTTATCCTAGACCGTATGGTTTATCTGAAGCCTGTGGTCTTTACCATTATATTGCTCTGCTTTCTTTTGTTACAACTGGGAAATACATTTATTGGGGAAAACATGAGAAAGAAACTAAAAATCACTATAATTTATTTTTCTCAAGTTTAACCTATTCCTACTCCTTTTCCAGTTTTTTAATGTTTTTTTTTTTTCTTTTTTTTTTTTTTTTTTGGTGGTACTGGGGGTTGAACCCAGGGCCTCACTCTTGCACGCTCTGCAAGTGCTGGACCACTGAGCTGCACCCCCAGCCCATTTTTTTTTTTTTAACTTTTTGAGACAGGGTCTCGCTAAATTACGCAGACTGCCTCTGGTCCCAAACTTGCAATCCTCCTGCCTCTGCCTCCTAAACCACTGGGATTACAGGCATGCGCCACTGTGCCCGGCAATGTTGTTTTTTAAAAAAAAAATTGCAAGGGGCCAGTGTTTTGAACTAAGTTGCTGCACTGAGTTCCAGCAGACCAGACTAACAATCAAAATGGAATCATTCCTGCTGAGGTTCCAATCAAATGAAACTACATTGTTATCTGACTTTCCTAGAAATCAAGAAAGAGAAAGCAGCCACATTTCCGCAACAGGCCAGTTTCAAGTAGCATGACAATCAAGTTCTTAGTTCTGTGCTGTGACCTGTGCTTTCTCCATTGTTAAGTCCTTCTATCCTTTATAGTAGTTTTCTCACCAACCAGTTTTTACCCTCTAGAAGGAATTCTTCTCACTTGTCTTTTTTTGTTCTTTTTCCTCATCTGTACATCTCCAAATACATGAAAAGATGCTGGGCAGAGGAGGTATGTGTTTATAAAATCAGCTTCTCCAATGGACACTCATAGTTCCTTAGACCTCTTACTTATTGCCACAGAATGACTGAATAAGTTACCAGACAGAAGGACTTCAGTCAACAGACAAGAACATGGTTGCCCACACAAAGTAATAAAGAACATTTGGGAAATATCTCCACTAAAACAAACAAACAAACAAACAAAAAACTAAACTAAAAACAATAACTAGCATTTGGGAGACAGAGGTAAGAAGATGGTGAGTTCCAGGCCAGCCTAGGCTACATAGCAAATTCCAGGCCATCTTGGGATATGCAGACAAACCTTGTCTCAAAAAAAAAGTAACACAAAGGCAAAAATTCTACTTGATGCTCCAGACACAAAGAGCATAATTTTAAAGTGAGTTAATATTTAGAATGGGGATGCAAGTCTTTACTGTCTCCAAAATTATACCATCCCAGGCCCCCTGGAGATTTTAAGACAGAAAATACTTTAATAATATGTTAGGCCCTTCTGAAATGTGACCACCCCAAGCAATTTAACAAACACCAATTATCTTATATTCAAAAGGCTAAGTTCTAATTGCTTTAAAAGTTACTTTCTGGAAATCAATAGCAAACTAAATTATAACAGTCCTAGCTAGAAGTTTAAAATTTCAAGAGCTAAACCAGATGCAGTGGCACATGCTTGTAATCCCAGAGACTCGGGAAGCAGAGATGGGAGGATTGCAAGTTCGAGACCAGAGGCAGTCTTAGTAACTTAGCGAGACCCTGTCTCAAAAAGTAAAAAAAATGGGCTGAGGGTGCAGGTCAGTGGTACAGCACTTGCAAAGTGCCTGGCCCTGGGTTCAAACCCCAGTACAGCAACAAAAAAATAAAAAAGTAAAAAAAGTAAAAAATCAAAAATCAAAGAATTGGTTATATAGATTTTGAGAACTCAACAAACTTCAGACGATGACCATTACATGCTAGGGACACAAGAATAAATAAAATCCTATATCTTTGTGTTTATAGGGATACCTCTCCTTTAAGAAAAATATACATAAAGAGGCATGGAAACAAATATAAGAAGGTAATTCATTCTGTCTGGAGGTAGAGGTAGAGGTAGCAATTGAGCCAGAAGGGGAGAATATCTACAAAAGCAGCACGTGGGAAGTTAATGAAGAGGAGGATGTGCTTCTCACTGTTGAAGTGTGGAAAAGGACATTCCAATCTTGGAGACAGGATTGAATACAGAGTTTATTCTCCCCCTAATAATATATCATCACATTTCAAAAATAGCTTAGAGGTAACTCCCAAAGAAGCAATGAATATAAAATATAAGTAAATTAGTTTGAAAAATGTACCTAAAGATGTTGGATAAAACATTTAAGAATATATGGCTAACCTTGGGACAAATCAAAGGATTTCCTGGAGGACAGAAGCAAAAAGAAAACAAATTAACAAGTGTGCAGAACACTACAACCAGAGATTTCCCCTGGAGTTTCTGGCCAATGCTTGGTAGACTTAAGTCTAGCTTTTAATGGGCTACTTACTGAGATGTCAGGAAACCACCTGGGGACCTTAGCAGGGAGACAGATTGGATTAACAACACCTTTATAAGTATGCCAGGACTCCTTTAGTGGATGAAATAGGAAAAAACTCATTCTGCAGAGGGAGATAATGGGAATGGGTGCTTTTACTGGCTTTGGTTCTTAGTAGAACTATAAAATAGAAACACACCTCCATTGTGAATTCTTAACCACAAGTGTGCACCCTAGTGGAACTAAAATTCAAGCTAATTGTTTGGCCTGAAAAAGTCATATTTACTTAAATGTAGACAGTACCCCTAGACTCCCAAGTGATCTCTGGAGTAAAAGAAAGAAACAAGCATCTTTAAGTCAGAGCCAATGAACAACTATACAACTGGATCAAAAAAGACTGCAGATAAGAGCATGATCTGACACAAAAATGAAATAGGCATTTTCAATATGCTTAAAGAAATGTAATGGAAGGTATGATAAAGGAATAGGAAGACTATTAAAACTAGGTAGATCTGAAAACAGATAACATTTACTATCTGTGGATTTTAAATATGCATGTTAAAATTTCTAGGGTGACAGAACCAAATAAGGTGTGAAACATACAAAGTAAAGGGGTAGAAAAATCTCAAGTAATTTATAGAAAGGTAAATAAAGAGAAAATGATGAAAAGTAGGACATATGGAATATATAAATAAGATGGTAGAAATACATTTAAAAAGATCAGTGCAGTCCACCCTCAGTATCCATGGGGTCCACATGAGGGGACTCAACCAACCATGGACTGAAAGCATTCAGGTAAAAACTGCATCTGTATTAAACAAGTACAAATCTAGATTTTTTTGGTCATTATTTCCTATACAATACAGTATAACAACTATTTACAAAGTATTTATTTGTTATATAATCTAAAAATAATTTATCATATCCAGAAAGCCAGGGACGTACCTGTAATCCCAGCACTCAGGAGGCTGCGGCAGGAGGAGAGCAAGTTCTGAGAACATTCTAGGCTACATAATGAGGCAACACACACACAAAAATAAAGTATGCAGGAGGATGTACGTAGATTATATGCAAATACTATACCATTTTATATAAGGGGCCTGTGTTTCTGTGCAGTGGTCACAGAACGTATCCCTCACAGATAAAGAGAAACTGAAGTAAGGTAGCCAGGCATAGGGAAACACAAGAGACAAACTGCACAGTGGCTACAGGCTGATGCAATCAAAGAGCTGTATTACAGCGACACCACACAAAACCAGATGGGACCAACATGGCCAACTGCAATGGCCACTGACTGTCCTTTGCTTCGTTATAATGTCATTTCCACATCATTAGCTTTGCAAAACTGCCTGCTCTCATCATGTATCTGATGCCATGACACATCCAGAAAATCTATTTAGGAACAGAAAAGGGGAGTAAACTCTATTCTGTGAAAATCCTGGCCCATTCCTGGAATCCCCTCACAAACGGTAGCTCACAAATAACCCTCCTCTCCATTAAAGTTTGTCCACAGAATGAGCTATCTAAAATCCTAGCAATGTGATGCTCTCTCGAGAAGTCCACACCCATCTTTGGGTATATACAACTGTACTTTTCGTAAGCATCTTTATCTCACACTTAAAATGTATGCTCCTTAATAAGCCCCACACTTTACTTACTAACTCAACTTGAAATTCTTTTCTACAGCATCAGTCAAGATCTTACGTCACCTGAGCAGGTCTCTGAAAATTCTTCAGGCTAAACATCTGTCTTTTTTCCTTCTTTCTTTCTTTCTTTCTTTTTTTTTTTTTTTTTTTTGGCAGTACTGGGTGTTGAACCCAGGGACTCATGCTTGCACACCTGGGCTGTTTTTTTTACTTTTTGAGACAGGGTCCTGCTAAATTACACAGACTGCCTCTAGTCTTGAACTTGCGATCCTTCTGCCTCCGCCTCCCAATTCGCTGGGATTACAGGTATGCGCCACCATGCCCTGCTAGGCTAAACATCTGTCAATGTTGAGCTGCATTTCCCACTGCTCCTAGTAGGATGACAATACTCATGCATTGATGTGAATGGATTAAGCACATCACTTAAAAGATTGTCAAACTACATTTAAAAAATTATGTGTACTTTGTTGACCAGAGATACATAAAATATGTTGTTATTATGTGCCATCAAGTTGGATCTGATCACAGGGACCCTCATAGGGTTCTCAATGACTGATTGTTTCAGGATTGCTTCCGGAGTGGATTGCCACATCCTTCTCCTGTTTTTGTGATGCTGGAGATTGAACCCGGGTCCTCAGAGAGTGTGCAGCAGCACTCTTTCAATTGAGCTCAACTGCAGTATACATAAAATATAAGCATACAGAAATGTTGAAAGTAAAAGTATAATAAAAGAGAAATTAAAAACATATTACCAAAATATTAAACGAAGAAAACTGGTTAATCATTTCCAGTTAGGATGAAGAAAGAAATGAGACTTTTTCTGAAACAAAGAAAAAGGATATACAACAAAATCATAGTTCTCCACCTTTTCGTTGTTTTGTTTGTTTGTTTCTTTTTCAGTACTGGGGGTTGAACCCAGGGCCTTGCACATGCTTGGCAAGTGGTCTATCATGACCTGTACCCCAAGACCCCTTTTGATTTATTTGTTTATTTACTTTTTATTTTGAAACAAGGTCTCACTAAGTCATATAGACAGCCTCTAGCCTCAAACCTACAATCCTCCCACCTCAGCCTCATGAGTCATTGGTATTACAGATGTGCACCATGGAGCCTGACTAAAATCATAGTTTTCATTGGCTGGTTGCTTACATGGCTGTATTCAAAAAGAATGTAAATGAACTAAATTCAGAAAGAGAAAAGTCCTTGCTAAGGCAGAAAACACCCTTAATCTCTTCTCATCCTGAGGAATAGTGGAGAAGAAACAAAGTGGCCATTGAAAGGAGAAAGGAAAACCCAACAAAATCTTTTAGCAATCTTTCATTAGCTGAAAATGGTTGGCTTGATTAATTAGAAATCTGAGATCTCCAGCTCAGAGTACGCACCAAGTCTATAGATTTCTTCTCTTAGGGCCTTCATGTAAGATACAGTAGGACTGCTGAGAGAGATCCCCCTCAAGTAACAGACCAGCCGTTGTCACTGTAGCAGAAAAAACAACCCAAACAAACTTAGAAGGGAAGAGGTCTGTCTACTGGAAGCTCACAGTTACAAGATCAGTCCATAATGGCAGCAAAGCAGGCGTGACAAGAGGAGGAGGCAGGACCCACGGCAGACAACCTTACATCTTTGCGAGCAGGAAGCTGAGAAAGTGTGGAGCCACAGGTCCGGGATAAAACCTCCAAAAGCCAGCCCTAGTGACATCATTTTTGCAAAGCTAAGACCTGTGTTCTAAACATCCATGACTTACACAAACAGTGCCACTCTTGGGGACCAAATATTAAAGCACATGATCATTACAGAACACTTTATATCCAAACTATAACAGTACCTTAATAGAATAGAAGGTTGGGGGCAGGACAGGAGGAACTACTAGTCAATAACATTGGGCAGTAAAATAAAAAATAAAAATATCAGCCTGACATGGCAAAGTGCAAATTAAAATACAATAAGATAAATCGGGCATGGTGGCACACACCTGTCTGATCTGTGGAAAAACCCCCAACAATCAACCGAACTTCATCAAAATTAAAATGTTTCCATTGTAAAAGACACTATTAAGAGAATGTTTTTTTTTTTAAACTACAGAGTACGAAAAAATACTTGCATATTACACATCTGAGAGAGAAGCATCCAGACTATCAAGATTTGTCAAAACCTAATACTGGGTTAGGCTCAGAAGCATGTGCAAGGTCCTGTACTAGATCCTCAGCACTGCCAAAAAGAAAGGGGGGGGGGACCTAATGTTAAGGAAATAATCCAATTAAAAAGTGGGCAAAGACTAGAACAGTTACTTTTCCAAAAAGCAGATATAGATATGGCTGATAAACACTTGAAAAGATGTCCAATATCTTCAGTCATTAGGGAGATGAAGAAACACAATGAGACAGCACTATATAACTATTAAAATGGCTATAATTGGAGTAAAAATAGGAGACATTACCAAGTACATACAAGGGTGAGCAACTGAAATTTCATATTTGCTGGTGGGAATGCTAAATTACAATCACTTTCGGAAACAGTTTGACACTTTATTCTTTTCTTTTTTTTGGGAGGGAGTGTTGGGGGGTTGAACCCAGGGCATTGTGCCTGTGTGCTATGCAAATGCTCTACTGAGCCACACCCACGAACCCTTTTTGATTTTTTATTTTTGAGACAAGGTCTAGCTAAGTTGTGCAGGCTATTTCTGGCCCCAAACCTGCCATCTTCCTGCATCAGCCTCTTGAGTTGCTGGGATTGCAGGAGTGAGCCATGGTACCTGGCCAGTTTGCCTGTTTCTTATAAACTTAAACATGGTTTAACCCAGCCATTATATTTCTAGATATTTACCCAAGAGAAATGAAAGTCTATGTCCACACCAAGATTTGTAAATGACTGTTCATTCCAATTTTATTTGTAATAAGCAAAAACTAGAAACAGCTCAAATGTGCACCAAGAGGCAAAGAGATTTTAAGTTACAACATGCAAATACAATGGTAATGAACAAACTACTGATACATACAATGCAGATCCTAAGGAATGAAATGTTCCCATTGGATCTAGTGTATAACTGCTAGTTAACAGGCCACTGGACACTTGTCAGAGCAGTCCGAACTGTATGGTACAAGTAGAGATGACTGCACAGTGAATTGAGAATAAATGAGAAATGAAGGAATATAAACAGTGATTGAAGACTACTCTTTCAAGGAAGTTGGCTGTGAAGGAAAAGAAAGCAGTTAGGTTGGTATGCTAGATGATGAAGGCTAAATTTAGGTGTGAACCTTGAGCAAATTTGCAGGCTAAGAGGAAAGTGTTATAGGGAGTACAGGTTGAAAACTGAGGAGAAAAAGATGCTAGACCAAACCCTGCAAAAAGAAATGGAAAAGAATAGAACCCCAAACCAGAAAAGTAGATATATAGTTGATATAAATTTGTCTGTGGGTGGAACAGGAAGTTACCCAGCTCTTGCATTCTCTGGCTTTATTTTCTCTATAAAATAGCGGATGAAGTCATCTGTAGACAGTGTGGAAGAGGTGGAACAGGAACTTGAGGACAGTGGTAGAGGTCTGAAATAGCTGAGTGAGCAATGGAGAAAAGAAATGACTTCAGACAAGTATAAGACTTGCTAGAGACACTGAAGGCCCAGCAAAGGTTATAAACCATCAACCACATCAAATTACCATAAGGATTTCTAAATGTCTACAGATAAGCCTCATGAAAGTTATGGGATAGGAAGATATGTATTTATTCATTACTGCCAATCTGTAATAAAGTTTGGGCCCACAACAAGAGGAGGACTGTCCTAGATTGCTAGAGCTACATTCTCCCTTCTTTCAAATCTGTTGCTACTCCAAGCCATTCTCCTTACTACTGCCTGAGCCACCTTTAATCCAACCTCTTATTCTCATTTCTTAACAATCATTCCCTCATATTACACTCTATAGTCATAATGAACTAACTACAGGTCCCCAAACTGTGATCTCTCGTGTCCATATACAAACTTCCATCTGCTTGAGGTGTCCTTCCTCTCATCCCTTGACCCTTTATCATCATTAAATTTTAACTCAGATGCCACTCCTCCTATTATAAAAAGTTCACTGCATAACTCTAATAATATCACTGACAAAACAATGCAGGGGATGTAGCTCAGTTGTAGAGTGCTTGGCTAGCAAGTGCAAGGTCCTGAGCTCAGCTGCCAGCACAACAACAACAACAAAAGTCCCTTAGAATTGTATTAACTGAGGCCTGGGGTATACCATCTATGTCTTTCCATTGTAAGTACTCTGTGCTTATCTGTATGTATATTTTAACTGTAATTTTTTTTTACAAATATTCAAGTACACATTTCTTCCAGGTAGGGATTGTATCAGGGAAGATTCCTTGATCTTACATTAGACTGAGTTTCATAATCATTCTCTTTTTCTACATAAAACAAAGATAGTAAGGGCTAATACGTAATAATCCCCCACTTGTCTGTCAGTTTGTTGTACTGTGGGGGCTTGCGTTGCAGTGACAATGAAAGCTATGCCATTGGGATTTCAGATACCAACAGGGTCATCCATTATAAATAGGTTTCAGATGAGCTTCCAGACTAAGACAGACTAGGGAGAACGACCCAGTCTCCCAGACTAGGGAGTGTGGACCCAGTCCACACTCAACAATTGTTGTTGTTGTTAGGTGCCATCAAGTTGTGTCTGACTCATAGCCACCCTCATAGGGTTTTCAATGGCTGATTGTTTTGGGATCGCCTCGGGAGTGGATTACCACGTCCTTCACCCATATTTTTGTGGTGCTGGGAATCAAACCCAGGACCTCCCAGACTGCAGAGTGGAGCTCTAGCAACTGAGCTAAATCCCAGCCCACTCAAAACAATAACCATTGAAAACCCTATGAATAGCAGAGAAACAATCAGATATAGTGCCGGAAGATGAGCACCCAGGTTGGAAGGCACTCAAAAGATTGGGGCAGAGTTGCCTCCTCAAAGTAGAGTTGACCTTAATTACTGGAATGGAGTAAAGCCTTTTGCTAATGGGGCACAACTCAAAATAAGAAGAAACAACTGTAAACATCTGTTAATATTTGGAACACTGAATGAACATAGTATGAATCTAGGAAAATTAGAAATTGTCAAAAGTGAAACAGAGTGCAAAACTTGATATTCTAGACTTCAGTGAGCTAAAACAGACTGGTATTGACTATTTTGAATCAGATAATCATATAATCTATTCTTCCAGGAATCCAAGAATGACAACTTAAAGAGAAATGGGGTTGCATTCATCATCAAAAAAGACATCAAGATCTGCCCTGAAGTACTTACCCTGTCACTGATATAATAATATCCATATACCTACAAGGAAGGCCAGTTAAAATGATTATTATTCAAATTTACACACTGATCACTAAGGCTACAAATAAAGAAATAGAGGACTTTTCCCAGCTTCTGCAATCTGAAATAGATCTAACATGCAAATCAGGATACGGTGATAATTACTGGTGACTGGAATGCAAAAGTTGGAACCAAAGGAGGCGGCTCAGTAGTTGGAAAATATGCCCTTGGTAACAGGAACAATGCTGGAGATCGCATGATAGAACTTTGTAAGATTAACAACTTTTTCATGGCAAATACATTTTTTAATCAACATAAATGGAAACTATACACATGGAATTCACCAGATAAAGTATACAGGAACCAAAATAATTACATTTGTGGAAAGAGACAATGGAAAACTTCAATATAAAAGTCAAAACAAGACCAGGTGCTGATTGTAGAGCAGACCATCAACTGCTTATATGCAGGTTCAAAGTGAAACTGAAGAAAATTCAAACAAGTATATGAGAACCAAGGTATGACTGTGATTATATTCCACCTGAGTTGAGAGACCATCTCAAGAACAGATTTGATGCCTTTTACACTAATGATAGAAGACCAGATGAGCTGTGACATGACATTAAAGATATCAGTCATGAGGAAAGCAAAGGGTTATTAAAAAGACAGGAAAAATAGAAAAGACCAAATTTACATGTCAAAAGAGACTCTGAAACTGGTCCTTGAACTTGAGCAGCTAAAGCAAAATGAAGGCACAACGAAGTTAAAGAACTAAACAAATTTCAAAGGGCAGCTTATGAAGACAAAATCAAATATTATAATGTGCAAACATTATAATGTGCAAAGCACTAGAGATAGAAAACCAAAAGGGAAGAACATGCTCTGTTTTTCTCAAGTTTAAAGAATTGGAGAAAAAATTCAAGCCTTGTGTGCCAATAGTGAAGGATTCTACAGGGAAAATATTAAATTCACTGGAAACATCAAAAGAAGATGGAATACACAGTCATTATACCAAAAAGAATTGCTGGATGGTCTACCATTTTAAGAGGTTGCATATGTTCAGGAACCAGTGGAACAGAAGGAGGAAGTAGAAGCTGCCCTGAAGGCACTGGTGAAACACAAACCTTCCAGAATTGATGGAATACCAACTGAGATGTTTCAACAAACAGATGCAGCACTGGAGGTGCTCACTTGCTTATGTCAAGAGATTTGGGAAAGGGCTACTTGGCCAACTGACTAGAAGAGATCCACATTTGTATCTATTCTCAAGAAAGTGGATCCAACAGAATGCAGAAATTATTGAATGTTATCATTAATATCACATGCAAGTAAAATTTTACTAAAAATTATTCAGTGTTCGAACAACTGCCTCCTGGTTCATGTACAGATTCCTCATAAGTACAATTAAATTTTCTGGTATTCCAATTTAATATTGAGGCTGTACATGACAGTATGATTTGCACAAACTGTGATTTAAATACCTTTTATCAAAAATTACTAAATGAAAATAGATCGGCTACCATTTTTTGTCTTTAGTAAGTCACCTTTATCTTTTGCCTGTTATATTATCAGTTTGATAACTAGAACAGTTTACCTCCAAGTAAACATGTGTGTGTACTGTTAATGTCTCACACTAGCATGCTAACTTTAAAAGTTTAACGTGGCATCCAAGAGGAAAAAATTGAAATTGAGGATTTTTTTTAATATACACTTTGGTATGTGTGTTTGTGTGTGAGACAGTCACACGATCTCACTATGAAACCCAGGCTGGCCTTGAACTCATGATCCTCCTGCCTCTTTCTCCTAAGTGCTGGATTACAAATATGCACAACCACACTTATCTGTACACATTCTTTTCTATGGTCCACTCAGTTTGTCATCTCATCTCTCAAGGTTTATGTTTTAAAATAATATATTTTATTATTGAACTTTGTTTCCTAAAAAGTATCTGCCAACATGTCCTCCTGAAAGAAGGTAAATTTATAGTCTGAAAGTTCTTTTTTGTTGTCCATATTATTTATTCTATATAAAAAATTTTATATAGGTCTTAATTTCTGTCTCCAAAGATGTTCATACAGTTAAATTTATTGAATTGTTCTAAAACTGGATGATGGTGATGGTTGCACAACTGTATTCAAAACTCACTGAACTGAATACTTTAAATGGGAGAATTTTATAGGATATAAATCATACCTCAATAAAAGTGTTTTAAAAAACGAAGCATCAAAAGAATGAGAAGACAAGCCACAGACTGGGAGAATATTTGCAAGTCACACACAGCAACTGATAAGAGACTGAACTCTTACAATTAAATAATAAAGAGACATAGTACATGCCTGTAATCCCAGCTACTTGAGAGGCTGAAGCAGGAGGAGTGTAAGTTTGAGGTCAGAGGCAGACTGAGCAACTCAGTGAGACCTTGTTTCATAATAAAAAATAAAAACAGGGCTAGAGGTGCACACAGCAGTAGAGGCCTTACCTAGCATGTGTGAGGCATTGGATTCAACCACCTAGTAATACTGAAAAAGAAAAAGATGGTGGTGGGGGGGTGAGAAGCAAAATTTCTGAATAAACATGTTTCCAAAGAAGAAAGTTTGCCAAGGATATGAAGAAATTAGAATACTCAAACACTGATGGTAAGAATGTAAAATGCTGCTGCTGCTTTAGAAAATAAGTAGGCAGTTCCTCAAAGAGTTAAACAGAGTTATTAAATGACCTAACAATTCTACTCCTAAGTATATTCCCAAGAGAAATGAAAACACATGGCTACACAAACTTGTACATGAATGTTCATAGAGAGTACTATTCATAATATCCTAAAAATAGGAACAATCCAAATGTCCAAAAACTAATGAATTGATAAAATGATATGTCCATTTAATGGAATATTATTCAGCTATAAAAAGATGAAGTACTGATACATATTACAACATGGACAAACCTTGAAAACATTTAGCTTAGAGAAAGCAGTCAGTCATGAAAGATCACATATGGTTCAGTTTATATGAAGTATCCAGAACAGCTAAGTCTATAAAGACAGAAAGTTAACTCGAGGTTACTGGGTTGGGGGAACTGCAGGGAACGGGGAGATGATTTACTAAAAGGTATGAGGTTTCTTTGGGATGATGAAAATATTCTAAAATTAAAATGAAAATTTACTCAGGGAATATACTAAAAATCATTGAATTATATATGCTAAATGGGCAAATTATCAATATGTGAATTATCTTTAAAATACTTTTTTTTTCCCCAAAAGCAAGAAATGGACGTTGAGGGCGACCTGGCTATGCCTCATGTCATCCCACTGATCGATCACCAGGGTTGATTTAGCTGATCTAGCTGGCTGGGTGGGTGTCCCCTTCCTCCTTCACTATTCCATGCACATTCCTCCCGAAGCTGTGCGCTGGGTTGAGGAGGATGAACATGGTGCTTAAGAGAAGCTTCAGTGTTGTTGGTTATGTTCTATTTCTTAGGCTGGATAGTATATTCATGGATGTACCTTTTTATTATCCTTCATAACCTTCATCAAACATACCATATATGTGAAAATCCACTGTAATCCCATCCCACTAACATAATCATTATTGGTAGATATTCTAGACTTTCAGACACACATGAGTAGTATTATTCTAAATCTTAAAGGGATAATCTTTGATACTGATTTTCCCTTAAATTATAGGTATCATTCAAAGACACTCCACTATTCATAGACATTTAGGTTGGGAATAAAATTAAATAGACATCTTTATAAATATATGTTTGTATCTAAGCTCAATGATTTCTTCAGTTAAAAGTTATAGGCATTTAATTTTGAGAAACAACTCTCTTACCAAGGCTCCGTCCATTCATACTATCATCAAAAGTTTGAGGGTATATGTTTCACTACATGTACAACAACTAGGTGAGTTATCATTTATTTTAAAATGTCAATCAGCAGGTTAAAAGTGTTACTTCATTTCTGCATTTCTTTATTAATGAAAGTGTGAAGTCTAATGTTTTTTAACATCTTGTTTTTTTCAATGAATTGCCCATTCTCTGGATTTTGGCTATTTTCTGTTGTATCATTTACTTTCATTTGTATCTTACTTATTTTAAGAGCTCTTCAAATACTACAGTTATTAACTGTAGTTTTTCATATGTGTTGCCAAAACTTTCAAGTTTTTGTTTTCTTTTAGGCTTTTAAAAAATGATATATTTTACCAAATACACATAGTAAATTTCTTCAAAGACAAATCCGATGTTCTTTTCTTGCTTGAAATCATAGTATTTGGCACTTTCCTGCCGAGATTATAACAACAATTACCAATATTCTTATATTTTGTTTTTACATTTTAACTCTTTTTAATTCACTTGGACTTAACTTCTGTACATAATGAATACGGATCTAACTTCATCCTCTCCACTACTAGCTATGTATCCCAACAAAGGTACAAAATAAACCAGTGGGTATGCTAAAACTGGTTCCCAGTGCTCATGAGAGACTGTTACATTTTCTGGAATTTTGAAGTGATTGTCAAACAGCCATAAAACACTATATTAACAAATTGGGCACAGTGGCGCATGCCTGTAATCCCAGTGGCTTGGGAGGCGGAGGCAGGAGGATCGCCAGTTCGAGACCAGAGGCAGTCTGTGTAACTTAGCGAGACCATGTCTCAAAAAGTAAAAAAATGGGCTGAGGGTGCAGCTCAGTGGTCCAGCACTTGCAGAGCATGCAAGTGCAAGGCCTTGGGTTCAACCCCCCATACCACAAAAAACAAAAAACAAAAACAAAAACAAAACACAAAAAACCCACTACAATTACATAAACTTACATAAGTGAAATAAGTCATATTTAAACAAAGGTAACAAATACTCAGAAATTACTACTCCCTAATTATTTATGATTTATGTTTTTACGGTTAACATTTATTTACATTTATTTTACTTGTATGGTAAAAACATCACATAATGGTGTGCTACTACACACCCTTTTCCAATTCTGTATTTAGTGACCTCACAGTGGTAACTTGCAATTGGCCATTATAGGAGTATCTGCAGCACAGCAAAACCAAACAAAAACCTCTACAAACTAAGGCTTTTTAAATTATTTTTCAGAGACTCTGTTGCTAAACATATACCACTGGAACAAGACTTTTTTGTTGCTGCTTTACTAATTTTAAAGAGAGTCTCTAGCACATACTAAACTACCATTTATTTTTAAGTTCATAAAACAGGATGAGCTCAGAATTAAACTTTTTTTGCTTGCTAGCATCATAGACATTTTGATATATTAGATGAGACTTTGGACACAGTTTCTATTAACTGGACTTCTCACTGTTTCTCTAACATGAGATCACAGACTGCATTGAAAAGGGTATTTTTTTCCTAAACAATTCAATAGCATTCTTTATGCAAATTATAGAAGGCAGTCCTATATAAATAAAGCACCATTTATTTTCAAAATAAAGGATTATTTCTGGAGATATAGTTGGCTATCACATACTATTTTTAGATTAGGGCTCTTATTCTCAAAAACAAAATCTAAACACAACCAAACAAAATTACTACCATGGGGCTGTCTAAACACCACTCTTAAGTGTTCCCTTATAAAAATTCTTCCATTGTATGAAGGATGAAGAATTCTGAAATATATAAGTGACGGTACTCTTACCTCAGTACCATCACATACAGACTTAGTATTAGAAACTTCCCTTTATTTTCAAAATTTTTATATTATTTACCTATTTATTAGGGTACTAGGGATCAAACCCAGGGCCTTGTGTATACTAGCCAAACACTACCACTGAGCTACATCCCCAGTCAGAAACTTTCAATTCAACAACAAATACTTAATAAGCATCTAGCCTGGAAATGCGTTAGGCTCCAAAGAAGCAAATGAAACATGACATGGGCCTTTGATGCTCTCATCATTTTCAGTGGATCAATGAGTAGAGAATGTGCCACAGTGGTTATAAGCACTTATTTCCATTAGCAGTGAGAAAGAAAGACAGAGAGATTGACTTTGATTTGTGTTCTAAGAATGACCAGCTTCTTTAAGAGGAAAAGAAAGTCAAGGTATTAAAACTAGTCATTTAAAGCGTGCCCATCCACAGAGATAAGCTAATATAGGCTGATAACTAGGTCTTCAGCACCTACTAGTTAAACATTATAGTGTCCCCATTTTAATGTCCTTCCTACTAAGGTACTTTAAGTAAGTGATTTATTTCAGATATTCCATTAAGTAAACCAGTAACAGTGACCTATGTATCTACTTGGGGCTGGGGTTTAGCTCATTTGGTAGAGCACTGTTCTGCCTTTCTGAGGACCAGGGTTCGATCTCTAATACGGCAAAAATGGGAGAAAGATGTGGCAACATACTCCCAAACACAATCCCAAAACAATCAGCCATTAAAACCCCTAAGAAGGTCACTATGAGTTGGAGATGACTGGACAGCAACTAAGAACAACAACGACATATATCTATCTACTCACCTACCACAGTCATTTCAATTTGAACTCCAACTACCTAACTCCAGGCATTTATATTATGAAATTATGTAATATAATAGCTGGGTTGACAACAGAACCACCCTTTTAGCAGTGAAACCAAAAGACTTCACTTTTAAAGGCTTGCTGTCAGTTGACTTCTAGTAAACCTAATATCACACATATTGCAGCCTAGGGATTAACACAGCAGCTGCCCTTTCATATACACAGTTGTGACTTAACATACAGAAAGTGATGATTTCTACCATTTCCAATTATTAACTAATACTTTAGACTTTAAAATCTATTTCTTAGGGCTTTGTACTATATATAGAAATAATCATTACCCTTTGGGAAACAACAGCTTATTTACTGAAAATGAGTTTAACAAAGGAAATATTTGGTATTGAAAAATAAATAGCAGTGAGTTGGGTGACACAATCACAGCATTATCAGCTCATATGACTGTTTTACGGTAATTTACTTAAAAAAAAAAAAAAGAACCTATTACTTAAAATTTAGGTTCAACAATGTAATATCCTGAATCATGTCCTCTGTCACAGAATTGTGAAGCTAGATCTTAGGATTCTTATTTTGAAAATGTTCCCTTAATTTTCAACCTGAGATAAATGCCACAAAAAGAAAAACTTTGCAGACTGGAATACTTCTATTCTGCCTAAAGCTTAGTTTTGACTGGTACATGTTTCAATTACACATTTGATTCACACTGAATTTTGTTTTAAGTATTAAGGGAATAAATAGCATTCCAAAAGAGTCACAAGCTTTAAAACTTACAGTTCCTTCTTTAGTTGGAGAGCTTGCAAAACTTACTACATGGAACAGTGAGTTGATGCACTGACCAGACATTTCTTAACACTGTAAAGTCTAAATTTAATTGAAACTCAATTTCAGCAAGTTCTGTAGAAACAGCCTCAAAGCAGATAAAGCAAAAGTCATAAAATGCTAACCTAGAAGAGCAGTTTATGTGCATATCATTATATAATTTTTTAAAAATACCTGAGGCTTAAAATTTTTCAAAAAATAAAGGGGTAGGACATGATATGCACAAAACAGACGATACAGTTAC
This sequence comes from Pedetes capensis, assembly GCA_007922755.1. NCBI lineage: Eukaryota > Metazoa > Chordata > Mammalia > Rodentia > Pedetidae > Pedetes > Pedetes capensis. The sequence goes on from VMDO01002282.1 coordinate 139,693, forward strand.
ATTTAACATGAAGACTGAGTTGTTCTTGTCCTAAAATCTGGTACATGACATTAAACCAGCAAATCTGTAGTCACTGGTACACATAAAACAACCAACAGTATATTTTAACTACTGTTTGTTTTTTCAGATGTATTATTGCTGATTTCATTTATAAAGTTTTTGTTTTGTACTTCTTTAGTTGTGCTTTTATAAGAATACTTTCTGCATTTTCAAAGGACATTTAGTTGGACAAGTATTACTTATAAAGCAGAAAAAGAGCAAAGATTTTGGCCCAGCAATCATCAATCAGCTTTGTGACCCTGAACAAATCTCTTAACTTGTCTGGGTCTCAATTCTCTCCTTTATAAAATGAGGCCGACTAGATGTATTCTAAAGTATATTCCAACTCTGTAATTCTTTTCGGGGAGCTCTAGGCTTGCAAGAATGGAACAGCCCTCAAAACAAATGCCTAAAATCTACTTTTATAAATGATAGTGAAACAAACAGGATACAAAATTGTAACTACAGTGTGATCATGACCCTAACTCTAATAATATTACAAACATACATACACTCATATTCCAGGTGAAAGCCTTGTAAATAATATACCAAAATGCTTATCGGTGGTAATCTTTGAATTGTAGACTATAAGCACTTTTTTCCTTTTGATTTTCCTGTATTTTTCAAGTGCTCTACAATAAACATATTACTACTCTGATAATGAGGAAAGGGGAAAATCCTCCTTTTATGTGCTAAAGGTATTTTACTTTTGGAAAGCATTCTAGAATTGGAATGAATGAATTTTTCAAAAACAGAATTAATCAGAAAAAAAAAAATCCAGTGAAGTCAAATCGTACCTGTCAACAATCACACAAAACCTATTGGTTATTTTCTCTAAATTAATAAGTTGTTTTTAGGAGATACTATTTTTTTTTCCATTTATACTGAAACTGATATGATAGCTAACATTTACACAATGCCAGGAAAAGTTCTAAGACTATATATATACACACACACATATATATCTTTATATATATATTTACATATATATAAAGAGATATATAAAGATATATAAAATATATATGTGTATTTACATATATATCAAGAGATATATAAAGATATATATATAAAGATATATAAAATATGTGTGTGTGTGTGTGTGTGTGTGTGTGTATATATATATATAAATTTAATCCTCACAACAACCTTATCATTAGATATTCCATTTTACACATAAAGACCATGAGGCACACAGGGATAAATAATTTGCCTGCAGCTAATAAGGGGCAGAGTAAAGATTTACAGACTGCCATCAAAGTATAGACCTTTAAATTCTAAACCATACTGTCCCTTTGTACTTAATTGCTGTTCTCAGCTCTCTAATTGCTGTTCTGCAAGTTCTTTTAAACCACTTTTCTTAAACTCAAGAGAAAGAGTAAGTACTGGGATAAAAAGACTGACCAAGCCTGGCATGGTGGTACATGCCTTTAATCCCAGCACTTGAGAGGCTGAGGTAGGAGGATCGATGAAGAAAGAGTTTCAGGCCAGTCTGAGCAATACAAAAAAACCTGAAAAACAAAAAAAGACTGAATTTTTACTCGCTAAAATTATGATCCATTTTCAAGTCATTACATCAAAGCTACATACAGCGAGTATGATTTAATCTCCACACATATCAGTAAGTGAATAGTACTATAACATCTGGATGTAGCTCAGTGGTATAGCACTTGTCTAGAAGGGTAAGACCTATGCAGGAAAAAACAAACAAACCACAACTATACCACCTGAGAAATTAAATAACTAAGTTTAACACTGGAATGTTTTCAAAAAGAAAAATGCTTTATTGACTGACATTATTTGTACTCCTAACTCTTCTGGAAAGAGTCCCTAAAGCCAACTGTTGTATCTCTCTAAAATCTGTATTTTATTGAAATGATGTTTAACCATGTTAAAATTAATTAGTTTTGGTTTTTAAAAGAATACACATCAATGTTTACTCCGAACTATGGCTGTGGTACACACCCAATAAACTTCACAATAACCCCAATTACAATAACATGAGGAACCTGGGAAAATGAACACAGAGGAAGTGAAGCAATTAAACATGGTTAAAGGTTCTCACATAATTCTTGGAGGCAATACAAACCCAAATTAAGTATACTTGTGCTCCTTTTTCTGTGCAGTACCCAAATTACTTACCAGTTTTTATGACTTCTGGATTATTTTTAATAAAGCTCAAATTTCCCCCATATCTGCATTACTAAATTTCCAACCCTGTTGAAGTAAGTACAGAAATCAATAGTTTCCTATGAAAACAATTAGGAAAGAAGAAGGTGGAGAAAAAAGTATGAAAAAAACCTTTGCAGCAGGTCACTTATGAACTTAGATGTGCAATGAGACAATCACCTGATAATTGCACCCTTTGGGTACTTCTGTATTGGTAATATGAAATAGTGAAATAAAGTCACCTGGTTTATTTCAATTCACTTACACAATTTGCAAATCTGTAGTGCTCTTCCATGGTACATTAAGAAAATTAGCATGTAAGAAAAACCACCTGCTTATGTAAATTGAAGGATGATTTTTATCCAAGCAGACAGAAAGACAAAAAAAAAAAAAAAACCCCTGCAATTTGGGTCAAATGACTAATTTTATCTATTTGTTCAAATGTATCTCTTCACCTTTTCTCTGTAACTCAAAGCAAGAATTTTAGGTCAAGGAATGCATACGCAAAAAGTTTGTGTTGTTTATTCCCCTGTAAGGAGTCAGCTGCCTGGCACCACTGAGCTCTATATTACTTAAATTGAAAACAAGACTGAGAACCTTATTTGGATAATAAAACCACAACACTAAGAGAGGAAAGAAAAGAAATCAATGTGAGATATCTGCTCTAATTGAGACAGAAAGCAAACATGGGAAGGATCAGGTACCAATTTTACCTTATGCTACTTTAGGCAAACAAAGCTTCAGAAAAAAGAAGGAAAATACTTCACACAACCGAGGGCAGACAGGACAACTTCTCTACAGAGAACATTATTTCAGTTTCTTTTATAAATGCACCTGGTCAAGTTCTTCTATGTATGACATAAGTTAAATGAATATATTATCTTGGTCATTAATGACTGCCTTTCCAGCTATCCACTGCTTGTATTCATCCCTCCCATTTATAACTGATTCCATCTCCAGGTCCAAGGGTAGGCCTGACTGCTCCAAAAGTAACTCTCTAATAGTAACTGGTTCAGAAGTGAGTATATAATCCAGGAAAGGCCAAACAGACCCTAGAACCATACTGGTCAATAAAGCAGGCAGTGCATATGGCTACTGAACACCTAAAATGTGGCTAGTCCAAACTGAGATGTGTTGTAAACACTAAAATACAAACTGGATTTTTGTATACTTAGTATAAAACACTGTAAAACATATCAATAGTTTTTAGTGATTACATGTTGAAATGACAGTGTTGTTGTTGTTGTTAGGTGCGGTAGAGTCCGTATCCGACGCATAGCGACCCTCATAGGGTTTTCAATGGCTGACTGTTTCGGGATTGCCTTGGGAGTGGATTGCCAGGCTCTTCTCCCATTTGCTGGCTATAATTTAAAATATACTACTAAAAATAATTTTACCTGTTTTTTTACTATGGCTCTAGAAAATGTAAAATCACATACACAGCTTTCATTACTTATTGGGCAGCACTGCTAGTTTGCTGAGGGCTTCCATGAAAGTGTTCTCTTTCTTGCAGAAGAGTTTTAGGAAGTCACACTCTTTCTCTGGGCATTGTATGCCCTAAACTGCTACAGCCTTAAAGCTGTATCATGGATCATTTATTCTCTAAATCCATCTGCAAACTAGTAAGTCCCTTACCCAACATCAGAATTTAAAAGACACTCCTGAGGAAAAACTTTTTAAAATTGACTTATAAATTAATGTAAGCATTGGCTCCCCAAAACACCTTACCTAATTAATCACCAAAAAACACCAAAATACTTAGCATTAGATTTTACTTAAAAAATTATTTAAAAATTTAGCAGAGCCCAGACATGGTGGCTTACTTCTGTAATGCCAGTACTTGGGGAGTGGGGAGGAAAGGCTGAGGCAGGAGAATTCTGAGTTTAAGGCCAGCCTGGGTTACATAGCAAGACCTTGTTTCAACAATTTTTTTTTTTAATTAAAGAAAAAATGATTCCCAATATTTAAGCAAGCAAGCAAATATCAGGGTGGGTGTGTAGCTCATTGATGGGTTCAGTCATAAGGAAGGAAGGAAGAAAGGAAGAAATGAAAGATGGAAGGAAGAAATGAGGAAGGCAGGTGAGCAGGAGGCAGACAGGCAAGTGTCTGAAACACTACAAAAGTAAAAAGATACTACCAGGAAAATTGTATCATCCAACTTACATGTAGGAAGAAATTTCTATTTGCAAATAGGCAGGCTCTTTTCTACAACTGAACTATAACATGTATAATCCTCACCAATCAATCAGTAATAGGAGAAAATAAGTCTCTTGACATTTAAAATCTGATCTCACATTTGAAAACTCTATAAAAGTCAGGACACTAAAACAGGATGACATTTATCTTATTCTCCCTTCAAACAATTTTAGAAGCTATTCAACATCTGTTGTCTTAAAGAGAGAAAGTTATCTTGTGGTCACTAGCAGATTTTACTTGCCCACAAATAATGCCTCTGTATCTTACAAATATTAATGCCATTTTATAAGACACTCTTAGAAAACACAGGATTTTATACATGAGGAAACCAAGGCTTGGAAAGTTTAAATAACTTTACCAAGATTGTAGGATTGTTGGTAGAAAGGTCAGAACCAGAACAGTGTCTCAGAACTAGAACCTTGTCTTGTACTACAAGTTTAGTTCAGTAATCTATTACCCTATCACTAACAAAAATAAATTCTCAAGGAAATGGTACCTCTCCACAATAAATAACTTCTCTGGTTTATTAAACTAGAAATACAAACTCAAGATTTGGAAAAATGTTAATAAAAATACTTAAGACATTCTTTAGAACCAAACATGTATGAGAGGAAGGAAAAACCAAACACAATCATTCTCTCAAATGATCAACTTGGTAAATGCAATGGCCTTTTCTCCACCTTAATTTCTGTCCACTGTTTATCTCAACCAAAGATCATTCCCATTCTCCTAACAATCCTCCATCATACCAGGTTGTTAGGTACTGTGACACATTTTCATATCTGGTTGTGCTTTAGTTTGACCTCCAGTGACTTCCTCCACCTACAACACAACACTCTCTAAGACTCAGACCCCAATTACCACCTTTCTATTTACATATTCAAAAAGTAATTAAATCTAATCAAGTCACTATCTTATGTAAAAACTGTCAATAATTGTCATTTGCAGGGTTTCAACCTTTTTTCATTGTCATTCCCCCTCAGGAGCCCCTAAAAATTTTTTTCCCTAATTATTCCACTTTTGAAATTTCAAAATTATAGAAATGCTGTATATCTCTCAATGTGCCAAAATCATATATGTGCTTTCTTCTTGAAAAGAGCAAGATTCTTGCCCTCCCACTCCCACCATACCAATAGTGCCTCAACTCTTAAGCATGACATTCCAACCTCTTCCTGCTCTAGCTCTAGCTTACTTCTCTTAACCACCCCATCCAGTGCACTTTCAGTAATTCTAGCCCTGTGTTTTCCAGTATACGTGCGCATGCACCCAGAAAACCTTTCCCATGGGTTGACTCTCATTCTTTTTTTTTTTTTTTTTTGCGGTACTGGGGGTTGAACCCAGAGCCTTGCGCTTGCATGCTCTGCAAGTGCTGGACCACTGAGCTGTGGCCCGAGCCCATTTTTTTTTTTACTTTTTGAGACAGGGTCTCTCTAAATTACACAAACTGCATCTGGTCTCAAATTTGTGATCCTCCTGCCTCCGCCTCCCGAGCTGCTGGGATTACAGGCATGCACCACCACGCCCAGCTCAACTCTCATTATTAAAACCCTAAAAATGTAAAGTACTATCAGGAAAATGACAGAACCAAATTTACATGCAGGAACTCACTGCCCACTTGCAAACAGGAAGGCTTTCCTTCACAACTGAAGTATTACCTATTCTAGGAAACATCCATTGAAATCCCTGTTCTATGCTCCCATCATATCTGGAAACTCTCTCTTATCATTGCATTTGTGGCACTGAATTGTAATTACTCATTTACAAAACTATCTCTCTTACCAGGGAGATTAATCTTTAATCTCTATCATTCAGCACAGTGCCTGGTAAACAGTGAACACCCAATAAAGAGATTTTATAAGAACAAATGAAAATAGTGTATCCTTAAGTTTTTACTTAATGTTTCCAAATTTAGTTTCAACTCTTCACTAAGGCTATGGACTCCCTGAGAATAGGGATGTTATTTTTCAAACTGTTTACTTGACTGTAAACTCCTTCATGGAAAGATCATTACCTAAACATCCCTACATCTCAATACAATATGCCAAGCACAATAGAGGTAACAGCACAAGTTTGATAGAGGTTTGAAAAGTTATTTATAGAACCAAATATCCTCATGTACTGCCTACAAGAACGCTGGTCCATACCAGGCTGTCAATAAAAATATATGGACCAGTAAGTTCCAAAAGCTTTCACTGTCTGATAGTAGTTATACTCAATTAGCCAAACTAATTCAAAACAGTAATATGACACTGGGTTTAGGTAAATAACAGAAATCATTATCAAGAACAGAAATCCCAGTACACATTCCCCCTATTCACACCATTACAACTAATTGTAAAAAGTTCAATCCCAATATAGTTTCCTTAGTAGTCATCTTTCTGTAGGGGCAGAGTGCCAGAATTTTTGCTGTTTCTTGGTTAGGTACCTCAGAACTACCAATGAGATCTATTAAGACTTGTCACATGCTCATTGACAGGATTGTAACTGGCGCCTCAGGCACTATCTGTTTTATCCTCAAGCAACAACAGGATCACATTAACAAGCTATTTTAGTTAGGAAATCATTGTTGATTTCCATTAGATGACCCAGCTAGCAAATAATTCACTGGAGTATTAACAGCTGCACAAGGAATCATAACTGAAACCCAAATATACCATTATCTAATGAAACAACTTCTACCTAATAGTTTCATTCTACTTACTAGTTAGATGACAAATCGAAGACTTTTTTGGCCTTGAGAATTTCTATAAGGAAACCAAATCAGTATATTAAGGAAACATACAATATATGAATACTTGAAATGCTAAGATCAATAAATCTAATAAAAAACCACCAAGAATAGCCACTCAATTATACTACAGAAGGCAGTACAAACTCTGACCCTCCAAGTTGTAAAGATAATGAAGCATCCCAGTACTTTAGCAGAGGACTTTTTATATCAAAGAGTAGCATTTCTACAGCTCCCATGCTCTGGGGGTAAAACCTCCAATTTAGATTCAATCATATAACCAGTTTATGCATTTTACAAGTATTTTTCCTTCTGGCATAGCACATGAAAAGGAAGTATATCTGCCCCCATTTCTCTTTCTGGACATATCCCTGTGGTAATAACTGATGGCTAAAAAGAAGGCATTTAATTTAGAGAGATACTACTGTTTAAGTTTGAAAATGTAATGTTTCTGAAATGTCTCTCTTTTTCCCAGGACTGGGATATTGAACTCAGAGTCTCAAGCATGCTAGGCAAATGCTCTACCACTCAGCTACACCCGCAGTTCCCCTTTTAAAATTTTTTATTTTGGGACACGACTTCGGCTCGAATTTTTTTTTATTAATAAAAAACAATTTGCTTTTTTTCCCTAAGCTGATATTCAATAGTATAACAGAGAATTAGTCCTAAAGAATAAAACAAGTTTATCTGGTCTTGCTGTGGTTTTATTTTATGGTTTTTGAGCATGATTTGGATAATCTTGACAGGAGACTAAATCCAAAATGACTTTCAAAGTTACAGACTATGTATGGGATTTCAATGACCAAGAAATGGGTGCAATAATACTAGATTATGTTACTTTTATTCTCTAACTCTTATCTCTCTCTACTTTATCACCATGAACCTACAGTTTCTAAAAGTAAGTTCATTTGTAATTGAAATTAGCAGTATAGGTTTCTACATTTCTAGTTTCACACGGATGCTTTGTTATGTCTAGAAGAGCAACCGTTTCCTTTTTATGGTGCAGGCTCTGCTTCTTCAAAGGTCTTTTTACAAAGCAGACCCCCCAAAGAATCCAGCTCTGACTGTTAATCTTGGCTGAAAGTAGAGAAACTTCTCAACACTACAGATTCTTAACCTGTAAAACAATTAATAGCAAAATATGCTTTAGAATACTACTCTTTTCCAGTTGTTTTTCCTTTGCAGTACTTAGGGGTTGAACCCAGGGCCTCACACATACTTTTGCTAGTGTTCTACCACTGGGCTGCACCCCCAGCACATTTTATATTTTAAGTCAGGGTCTTGCTAAATTATGTAGGCTGCCTCTGGCCTTGAGTTTTCAATCCTCCTGCCTCCACCTACTGAATTGCTGGGATTACAGACATGAGCCACCACACCCAGCAAAAATACTACTCTTTCTGATGCAACCAACTTCAGGATTTTCCCCAAACATATCCTAAAAGCACACTGCATTTTTTTTCAAATTATAGTTTTCTATTTATGGAGTAAAAGTACCAGAAAAAACATGGGGGGAAAAAGCCTCTAATTTTCACAAGGTGAGCAAGCTAGATAATCTCTGCCATGCCATAAGCGTTTACACTGAATAACTTTTCGTTAAATCACACCCATTTCCCCCACCTCACAGGGATCCTATTTAGCAATTCACACTACTTCATCTGAACACAAGTAAAATTCATTTCCACTAAAGCAGAGCTTTGACAATGATGCCCTTCACTTGTTACATTCTGAAAAGATTAATTTCCTTCCCAGGATATAAATCCATAATACTTTATAAAACAGTGCAGATGATCTGACCAGAACATCTATCAAGTCCATGTTGTTGTTGTTGGTAGGTGCTGTTGAGTTGGATCCAACTCATAGCGACCTTTTGTACAACAGAACAAAACACTTCCTGACACTGTGCCATAGCCAGCACTATGTCAGTGTTTTGTTTTTTTTTTATATTTATAGAGTTTTTGATGGCTGATTATTTTGGGATTGTTCTGGGAGTGAGCTGCCAGGTCCTTCTCCCAGTTTTGCAGTGCTGGGGATTGAACCTAGGGCCTCAGATCACACACAGCATGTATTCTACTAACTGAGCTAAGCACCAGCCTATATCAAACCCATACTAACTATATATTTTTTTCTTTTAATTAATTGAGAAAACAGGACAGGATATTTTCTCCTTGGCCCTGAATTCAACCATCTTTATCTCTGAGGCATACAGCCCAACTGTAGGGATACTCTATGGTATTTAAAGTCATGCCTACAAAAATAGTCTGCACATTGATTTCACTTGGTAGACTGATAATCCACGAAGATTCTTCCATGCATATTAATCCTCATACCAATCCTGATGTAATAATCATCCCTATTTTATAGTTGAGGAACAGAAAGGGTAAATAATTTAGCAAGATCACAGTGTTAGTAAGTAACTAAGGATCACTACAGAAATGCATAAGTTTTGAAACACAAATAAAAGTAACCTACTGAAGATATTCAGAAAATAAAATTCAAAGCTCTCCAACTTTACTTGAAGTACAAAGACAATAGACCAAATGAATCCCAGATCCTTGATCTTCTAATTAATCACAAGTCAAAAACCAAAACACTAATTTTTATAAAGTAGATGCTTTTCTCAGACTCATTTTTATCAAGGCAGCATGTACCATTAATCCAATCAATATTTTACATTTTAAGTGTTAAAAATTGCCTGGGTTTAGCAGCCCTCAAACTGCTCTCCTGTGGTCAACTTATTCCAATTCTTAAAATTATACACTTCATGAGCCCCTGAAGCTCTCTGTCCCAAAGTTGTCACATCTTTACACTATAACATTTTTCTCTGGAAAATATGAACTCCAGACAAAAAGGTACATTTTTATTATCTCCACTAAAATACTGAGGTTACTATTTGTGGGGTTTTATTGCATTATGAAAATGCCTATATGGGTGTCTGGAAGCCTCAACATCTGACAATGAAGGTCAAATTATATAAGATGTTTTGATAACCCATGAACAGCACTCTATCATTGGCAATGAATGTATCTTAAACTACCTCATGATCACATTACCAGGTAAACTGGAACCCTTACTTTCAGATAGAACACAGCAGACAGTTGTTAATGAAACCTTAATTGAACTGTCAAAGCACCATCTTTACCAGCAAGCTAATGGGATTTCACTACTTTTACACAACTGTTCAATACTGATAAGTTATTCCACTAGTTAAATTTAGCAGGAAAATAAATCAAGCAAGGTAGACTACATTGTTCTGTAATAAATCTGAATGGTAAAATGCTGCATCATTTCTACAAATCTCTGTCTACATGGAAAAACAACATCCCTCAAAATTACCTTTTACTTTTTTAGCCATCAGTTAGTATGCCTGAGTGCATGTCCAGAAAAAGAAATGGGGACAGATATAGTTCCTTGTCATATGCTATGCCAGAAGAATACTTGCAAAATGACTAAAGAGATATATGTTTGAATCTAAGTGAATCTTATGCTATCCAGGCAGTTACATGGTGCATTGAATCAAATGATCACTAGATGATCACTACGTTTTATTTTAGTAATTTTAGAAAATACTTCTTTCAGACTCATAAGGTGCTTTTTAAATTAAAAAGAAAATTCTCTTATAGTTAATTAAAAAGTTAAAAAAACCCAACTCACTAATATCTGGGGTTTCAACTCTACTACAAATTCACTCTGGTTTGTTTTTCAAATCTCCAGTTTTAACAAATCTTACTTAGCCACAGAGAAATTAAATTCCAAATATAATAATAAATTCAGACAAGTCATCGATATGTAAATGCAAAAATAGAAAAGGATTTGCATACTAAAAACACACACCTGGAACTCTTCCCTTTTTCCATACTAAACTGTATTTTACCTGAAACAGCTGATAAAAACACTCAATGTAGGAACTAGATAAACTTGACTTAAAAATGAATAAAGGCCAAATCACGTGAGGTTACAGCTTGTGAGAGGACACATTGAAAGAGTGGCCATTTACAAGCCAAGGAGAGAAGCCTCAGAAGAAAACAGACGTGGCTGGGAAGGTAGCTCTGTAGTAAAGCACTTCCCTAGTATGTGTGATGCTCTAGGTTCAATCCCCAGCACAGGAAAGAAAAAAGAGAAAAAAAGAAAATAAAAAAGGAGGAAACCAAACCTGCCATCGTTTGATCTTAGATTTCTAGCCTCCAAAACCATGAGAAATAAATTTCTGTTGTTTTAACTCAAAACAGAGTAGGATCTGACCAGAAAACCAATTTACCAAGCAGTAAAGATACCACGGGGACTGGGATTTAGCTCTGTTGGTAGAGGACTGCTCTGCAGTCTCTGAGGTCCCGAGTTTGATCACGAGCCTGCAGCCATAACACTGTGGCATCCAATCCTGTCAGATCTCAGAAGCTAAGCCTGGTTAGTACTTGGATGCGAGACCACCTAAGAACACCAGGTGCTGTAGGCTTGGCGGACGGACCCATTCCCAAAAATCAATCTGCCACTGAAAACCCTATGAACAGCAGAGAAGCACTGACAATAGTGTTTCGCATGTTGTATGCAGCCCTCAAACTCAGTTGGATACAGACTTGAAGGCACTTAACAACAAAGATATCACAGCACTGTTCTAGGCACTGGGGAGAACAAAAAGTACTTCAGTAAATAGTCCTTACCCTCAAGAGGTTTACAATGTGTGAGACAAGGCTAACATGAAACAACCGGTGTACAACAGAAGACAGTACACAGAGGTATACTTCAAGTCCGTGGTACAAACTACATAGGTGGTAGAAGGGATCAATCAATGAAACTCTAGAATGGATTCAAGTCAAACACATTTGGATTTTCAGACATGGTTGATTCACAGTACCCACTACCAGAATGTTTATTGTGTGAGATGTTACAACACTCCTGTTCTTCACTGTCTCCCTCTTTAAAAAATTCTTTCCCCTTACCACAAATTTGAAATTAAAACTTCTACAAATCACATCACTTTTTGATAGCAATGTCAGTGAATAATGCTTTTAGAATATATATAAGAATGCTATAACCCATTTCCTTTCAGTATCCCTAGTTTTTAGCACTGTACTCAAGACACTAAAATGAGCACATTCAGATTTTAAAACTCCAAATTCTCAAAGTTAGTAAATCAATGTCAAAATTAAAGCAAGGAACAATCTTTTTCCTGTCCCTCTCACCCCTTATAGCTTGGAAATCCTCAAGTATTAGGCAAGGAACAGAAGTTCATGGTGAAATTCCTGAAGACAGAATATGGAAGGAAAAAGAGGAAGACAGGAACAAGCAGGTCTCTGAGGAGGGTGACAGAAGATGTACCATTACGGGCTACACTTCTTCCCACTAACAGTCTCACTCACCCTGAAGAAGGGAGAATGCAGCAGCAACCTTCTTGGAGACTGAGAAAAATTCTACTAGTATAAAAAGAAAAAAAGGATCACTTAGGTGCCTAGATGGTAAAATTTGAAACATAAATAAAGATGGCTAGTTATAATGCAGATGATAGCCATGTCAATCTAACCTCAAAAACAAAGACAAAAGGCTATATTTAACAGGCTAGTTCCAGAGAGCTTTTTTTCCTATGGTGATGGGTTTTCTAGACATTAGTAATAATCTATTTTTGAATGCACTGAATATATCAATTTAACTATCCACAAAGGAATCCTCAATCCCTGGAAAAAAATGTCAGCTCACTCTACTTTTGATAGGAATAAATACATTTTATTATAAACTACTAATCTTCCTAAGGGCTAACAAACCAAAATGTTGCATTTGACAAACACTTATCTTACCACTATCCCTAGGTAGTAAAAAAGTAAGGCGTTTTATTTGTTTAAAAAGTATACTTCCCATAACAGCAACTTAAGCAACTTAAGAGGTACTAAGTGACACTAAAACATTACACTGAATGTGGGCCACTGCATAGCTACAGTCTACTAACCTCATTTGTGGTACTCATGTGTGATGCTATATTTAATGCATTCTTATCAGAAGGCTAAAGCTACATACTTCCCAACTTTAGCTTTATGGTTTAAACTAAACCACTCAGGCAAAGATTTTAACTGGTTCAACTATTAAACTTACCCTCCTTCTGGTGATCAAGATCATAGAACAAGGCATGAAAAGATGTAAAGGACAGGAAAGTAATTATGCCAGTATATCCTAATGACAAGACTATTATAAAGGAATCAAGTTTAGGTCAGTCACTGACATTTGCTACAACTGGGCAATTGATCCAAACACATGAGAGATGACCAAGGTCTTTGCAGGACTAAGTATCTCAAACATTCATCTACTGAGGTTACATTCAGAAGCCTGCTTAGGTTCTGAGCAGGAAAGTCTAGTAGTCAGCAAACTTCTGTGTGTCACTCATGAGAAGATGCTCCACCAAAATTTGCCATGACTCAAAAGCACAGGCCTAGGAAGCCAAGGCATTAGGCCTCTTTGCCATGTAAGGGAAGGTGGCTTCCTACAGTTGAATTGAGAAGCTTGCTCCACTTTGGTCAAATGGAGAAAACCACGAGGAATGGCTCATCCAATCAGAACCATGAGGAGAAACCAGAAGTTGTGTGGGTTTTTTTTCATACTTACCAGACAACACCAAAGGCTCCATATCCAATAGGTCTATCCGGTTCAATATCCAGCTGTTGTTGTGGATGATGCGAGTGCTGATGATGGTGCGCCTTAACTGTAGCAGCTGCGGCAGCCTGTACCTGAGCTGGGGCTGCAGCAGCTGGTCCAGGAGCCTGACCCGGTGCCGGTGATGGGAAATATGGCTGTTGTTGCCCAGGGTTTAACATGGCTGCAGCTGCAGCCGCTGCTGCGGCTGCCGCAGCTGCCGAAGAGGTATGCTGCTGTACAGGGTGTACAGCAGCAGCCGACCCCGGATGAAGATGGTGTTGAGGGTGGTGGTGGTGGTGAAGGTGAGGAGGAGGAAGGTGTGACAGGTGGTGGTGATGGTGGTGGTGGTGACCTGCTGCTGCTGCAGATGTACCGCCATTGTAAGCCGCCATCATTTTTGCGTTGGCTCTTGGGCCACAAAGAGACATTCAAAAAAATGCCCTTTGATTGGAAAGCAAACTGGGTCAAGCTGTCATTTGGCCATTTAAAAATGAAGAAAAACCACTCACTCCACCTCAAAAAACATAGAGTGTAACTGGCTTTATGTCTTCATCAGTCAATTCAAACAAGTTAAAGGATCTTGGTGTTTAATATTTGGGTGAGTGTGCGTGGAAGGGTGTGGGTTGCCAAAAAAAAAACTAATAAAATAAATAAAAAATAAAAGAAAAAAAGGAAAAAGAAAAGGAAAAGAAAAAGGAAAAAAGGACCCCTTCCCCCCAGGATTCCTGCCACAAGTGGGTACTAAAACTCCATTCTTAATTTGGGGGAGGTTCCAATTTTGAATGTGGGAATAAAAGCCAAACCTCCCGACCCCCTGAACTCCACACGCGAAAAGGATCAGGTAATACACCACCTTTGGAATCTTGTAATAGGATTGACTCATCTACCCCTTCCATTCCCACATCCTTTTCTAAACACCTACCACCTCCTCAAAAACACAATTTAAAAAAAATAAAAATCCAACCGCCCTGAATCAAAATGATGAGGGGAAATTTTCAGGGAAACCAGCTTGCAGCTTCCCCCTCTCTCGAACTCTCAGTCCTTCCTACATCTCCCCCTACTCCAAGTCTGGCTGACCTGACGGGGGGGGGGGGTGGGGGGGGAGGCGGAGGTGGTACCAAACTTTCCTGGGCAGAATGAGCCAGGGAAGGAGGTTGGAGAGAGAGAGCGTGAGGAGAGGAGGCGACAGGCAGGGCAGAGAGGAAAAAGAGAACCCGGGCAAAAGTGAAGGTAAGGAGGTGCAGGGAGGAATGAAAGAGTGGTGGGCAGCACTCGGACGCCCCGACACAGGGAACCGCCCCGGGAGGAGGTTAGGGTCCCGGGGCCAAAGAATAGGAGCCCCAGGAGGCGGGCGGGTACGGTCGGAAGCGGGCTGACTCCTGCCCCCGCCGCCGCCGGCTGCTGCTGCTGAGGAGGGTTGGGGGGGAGAGCGGGTGGGTCCCCCGCGCGACGGCCCCTGCAGGGCTCAAGGCTGCTCCGTCTCCCCCCCTCCCCCCCACCCGGCTTCCTTCCCCGGCTGCTTTCTCCTCAGCTGCCGCGGCCGCTTTCTCTTCAGCCGCCACCTCCTCAGCCGCCGGTGCCGCCGCGGCCGGACTCACCTCCCCTAGCAAAGCCGGATAGAGCGGAGCCAGCGGCGGACACGCGCAACCAGCCGCCGTGGCCCCGCCCCCGCCTCACACTGACCGGCTGCCCTAGCCAATCCACGCCCACCTGTCCGCGCCTGCCTCCAATCCTGGAACGACAGTTTCAGACAGGCGCACTGTTCGACCAGTGGCAACAAGATGTGGGTCTCCTGGGGAAATCCCGCCCCCGATCTAGGATGGGCAGATAGATAGACCAATCAAAAAGCAGATCTTGGCCTGACCGACAAGACGGAAAGCCAATTAAAAATCAAAGATCTCTGTGACATTTTCTTTCGCCTCTCTCCTCTTTTCTTTTTCTTCTTTTATTTTTTTGGCAAGAGCAGGAAGCTGCGTGCTAATCCCGCCTGCAAAAGCTGGAAGAGAGGGGTGGAATGAAAGAACCAATCAAGAGCCAGGGACAAAGAATGGAGCAACCAATCCTTGAGTTGAAGATGAAGTGGGATGGAACTGGGGCTAGATAGACATATGATTTAACAAATTGGAAAAAAGATTGATCTGGGTACCGCCTTTCAGGTCTCCTATAGGGCAGGACTGTGGAGAATTCGCTGTCACATCGGAGACGACCTCTTCAAGGGGCGGGGCCAAGCGAAGGGGTGTGGTCTAAATGGGGCGGGACCGAGACGAAGAAGGTGGAGCCCAAATCATCCTTGATCTATTGATCGGAGCCATCAACATACCCCTGTTCAGGTGTATGGTGAGGAAAAATACGAGAAAGAAAAAAAGGGATGCTAAGCTTCAGAAACTCAAGATCCAAGGTTACTCAACAACAAGACAGTCACAGAAGAGACATAGTAGACTGACAGTTCAGAGACAATGACTGGTCTTCATAGTTAATCTTAATCTTGACAAAAAAAGAGGCATCATCTCCAGTTTTCAGAGCTCCCTCTCAACAGATGGCAAAGCTGTGGATTAAAACAAACAAAAAAGTAAACTTAACAACAAAAATAGTAATGTTCTCAAATTTTCTAATCAAATAAGTTCTGGTCAGTGAAATTCTACTAAAGTAATACCATTCTTTCACATTATTTCGTTTATCTAAACTTACTCTTAAAATGTGAAATAAGAGGCTTACAGAACCTTATTCTTATTAAACTGTACTCAGAAACGTGGAAGTCATCTTTGATTCTTCTTTCCTGTCCACTTATTCCTATCCAGTCAATCATCAAGTCTTACATATTTCTAAACATCTCTCCTCTCCACATCTCTCCAGTTACCACAGCGTTACCCAAATTTACACCATTAGCATCTTTAGTACACTCTCTCCCTGCAGACTAGCTGTCCTTTAAACTACCCTCTACTGAGAGCACGTGGTTGTTGTTAAGTGCCTTAGAGTTGGGTCTGACTCATAGCAACCCTATATACAACAGAACAAAACACTCCCCGACACTGTGCAATGCGCACGATCTTTTTTATGTTTAAGCCCATTCTTGCAACCGCTGTGTCAATCCATCTACTTGAGGGGCTTCCTTTGTTTTGATTGGCCTGCCACTCTCCCAAACATGATTTCCTCCTCCAGAGACTGGTCCCTCCTGACGTATGTCCAAGATATGTAAGATGCAGTCTAGCCATCCTGGCTTCCAAAAAGCACTCTGGTTGCACTTTTCCTAGGACAGATCCGTTGGTTCTTTTGGCAATCTATGGTATATTCAGTATTTGTCTCCAGCACCATAATTCAAAAGCATCAATTCTTTTCCTGTCTCCTTTATTCAATGTCCAGCTTTCACAGCTGCATGATACAACTGAAAATACCGTGGCATGTTGACTGTAGAGCCAAGTGAAGCAAAATCTTGGACAACCTCAATCTTTTTTCCATTTATCATGAAGTTGCTTACTGACCCAATTATAAATATTTGTGTTCTCTTGATGTTGAGATGCAATCCATACTGAAGGCTGTGTTCTTTCATCTTCATCAGTAAATGTTTTAAATCCTCTTCATTTTCAGCAAGCAAAGTTTTGTCATCTGTATAATGTCAATAAGTCTTCCTCCAGTCCGGGTGCCCTGTTCTTCATCATAAAATCCAGCTTCTCAGATTATTTGCTCATCATAGAGATTGGAGAGGTCCTGTGAAATGATACAACCTTGATGCACACCTTTCCTGACTTTAAACCAACCTCACTCTATTCCTACAACTGCCTCCTGGTCCATGTACAGATTCCTCATGAGTACAATAAAGTGATCTGGTATTCCCCTTTTTCACAATATTATCCATAACTTGTGATCCACACAGTCAAATGCCTTTGCATAGTCAATAAAACAGATATAGACATCTTTTCTCTGGTATTTTCTACTTTGACTAATGTCCATCATTGCTGGTGTCCCTGGTTCCACGCCCTCTTCTAAATCCAACTTGATTTTCCAGCAGTTTTCTGTCTATATACTTCTGCAGTCGCTTTTGAATAATCTTTAGCAAAATTTTACTTGTATGTGGTATTAATGATATCATTTGATAATTTTTGCCAAATGTGGAAATTAATGAATGATATCACCTAGAGCATAGTAAACTTTTAAACTCACATCAGCTGGGAAGGATGTTTTTGTTCTCTGTAAATGTGCTGTAGTTGAAACAAGAAAGCAGCATGCATATATTTCTACAAAAATTCTAATTCCATGAAAGATTCTGAAGAGATGAAGAAGGATGGTGTGCAAAGTGATTTTGAAATATAAGGAATTTCTTTGGATTCAGTTCCACAGAAGTCTGTCATTAACTTGTGTTCCTGAACTATGAAACATGAATATATAGGATAGTTTCTCTTGATAAACAAGTAATTAACAAACAAACAAGTAAGAAATAAGAATACAGTAAGTCCATCCTTATCTGAGGTTTCGGTTTCCATGATTTCAGCTAGCAATAGTCAACTGTAGTCCAAAAATATTACATGGAAAATTCTGGAAGTAAACAATGCATAAGTTTTAAATTGTGCAGCATTCTGAGTAGTGGAATGAAATCTTGTCCTGGGGGGTACGAATTGTCCTTTACTCCAGTGTACCTACAGCATATACACCACTTTCCTGTTAGTGACTTACTGCCCTCTCAGTTATCAGATCCACTGTACTCTAGTGCTTATGTTCAAGTATGCTTTACATAGTAGTGACCGCTATGTCTAAAGCCTAAGTTATTTATCCTCACTTCATCTCATCACATAGGCATTATACCAACTCATTTCATCACAAGACAAAGGATGAATATGAGATTATTTTGAGAGATCACATTCACTAACTTTTATTACAGTATGCATTATGCAATTTGAGCATCTCTAATCCAAAATCCAAAATTGGAAGTATCCAAAAAGCACAAACTTTTCAAGGGCCAACATAATGTCACAAGTGGAAAATTCTACCTCTGACCTCATGTAACAAGTCACAGTCAAAATGTAAGGGCATTGAACTGGGCATGGTGGTGCCTGCCTATAATCCCAGTACTCAGGAGGCTAAGGTAGGAGAATTGATGTGAGTTCAAGGCCAGCCTGGTCTACTTAGTGAGTTCCAGGACAGCCTGGGCTACACAGCAAGACCTTGTCTCAAAAAACAAAACAACAACAACAACAACAACAACAACAACTTCAAGTACACTGAAAATATGGCATAAAGTTACTGTAAGGATATGTGTGTACTGTTTATATGAAACATGAATGAATCTTGAGTGTAGAGTTAGGTCCCAGCTCCAGGATATCATTATGTATATGTATATGTTTCAAAATCTTTATACAAAAAAAAAAAAAAGGCAGAAATACTTCTGGTCCCAAGCATTCCATATAAGAGATATTCAACCTGTAATTATTCTAGTTTATAGCTAATTATTTTTGTTAATTTCTTACTGTGCCTAATTTATGAACTAAATTTTATCATATGTAAAGGAAAAATAAAATATAGAGAGTTTGGTATTACCTAGGGTTTTAGGTATCCATTCATGGGAGCTTTTGGAATCTTTCCCCTGTGGATAAGGAGGAAATAAAAACACAAGCCTGACCATGCCTCTACTCTTGAAGAAAGTTGATAACCTGGTATGACCTGGTTCCTGCCCATCTCAAGGGCCTTATCTTTGATGTCCACCTTCTAACGTTTTGAAACTTTTAGTTCCTCAGATGCTTTGTTGCCTCCAAGACTTCATTGCATACCTTCAGTGCAAAACAGTTCCCTCCCATTCTCCACTCCTCTAATTCATCCTTCTGGCCTTTGTGTACATTTCACTTTTTTCCCCTGGAAACATTTCACTATCACTGATGTAGACTATGTTTCTACATTATATATCTTCATGACACTACCTCTCTTGTATCCCTGAGAATTCTCTATTTTAATTGCTTATTGAGTTTGACCAGGACAGAGGGCTTGTCTGACTAACTTAAGGTTATATGCCCAGTTCTTAGGACAGTGCCTGGGAACAGTGAAGACACTAAAGATTTGCATGAGTTACTGAATACAGAAGTGAGTACAAATCCAAGCTCTGTCTTTTACTAGCTCTATGATTCAGGCAATTTTAAAACTGTTCTCAGTCTCAGTTGTCTCAGTTGAAATAATAATACATCCTTCATCAAGTTGATAGGAGGATTACATGAGGAGATGGATTTAAAGGTGCTTGGCAAAGAGCAAAATTTCTACATACATTAACTCTCTTCTACCCTCATTCTCACATAATAATTTGAGATGCCTTCCCAATTTTCCACTGCACATCAGTCTCCTTTAGAATGCACTCTCATAGAAGCTTCTTCAATGTGCAAATTCCTTGATTCTTTCCCTACACCTACTGAATCAGCATTTGAGATGAAAAAGGGGGACAGAGTCTGTATAACAAGCCCTCCAGGTAGTGCTTCCACTAAAGTTTGAGAGGCACTGGCCTAAAAGAAAGGGGCTCAGTTTTCCTTAAATTTTATTTTCAGTACCTAATATAATACTTAGCACATAGAAAGTGCTCCACACATGTGAAATAACTTAATCCTCCATAAAGGACTAAACATTAAGGGTTATTTATTCTTTCCACAGATATTTACTGGGTACCAATTATAGGTATGGTGCCAGCTTCAACTAGGGAGAGGGGAAATAGTTGTATTCAAATCTCTGCCTGCAAGAGCGTTATGTTTGCTTAGAGGAAGAATTTCCAGAATGGGATGTGCACATTCTAGGGGATACATAAATGGCTCATTAGGTCCCCCCTCAAAATTAGTGCAACTTCTAGTTGGGCGTTGTGTGCACATATAATCCCAGCACTGAGACTCAGCTTGGAAGCTGAAGCAGGACGATTGTGAGTTGGAGGCCAGCCTGGTATACACAGCAAGACTCTGTCTCAAAACAAAAGAAAGACAAAAGGAAATTAGTACAACTTCTATTTATATTTTTTATTTCATATTTTTAAATGTCCCTTTTTCAGTGTTTGACAATGTACATATTACAGAGTATTGTACAGGTCTATAACTTATAAGTAAATAAAATATACAAGTTGAGGAGCTGTGTTCTCCAAGTTTATCAAAAATATTGGAAAATCATTGGCCTATTGACTATTTAATGCTCATAGTTTAGATCAGAGATATTCCATAGAAATGTGAAAGTCAGCTGGGCAGAGTGACACACCCCTGTAATCCCAGCACAAGAGAGAGTGAGGCAGGAGGATCACCGTGAGCTCAAGGCCACCCTGGGGCTACATAGTGAGTACCAGGCCAGCCTTGGGTACAGAGTAAGACTCTGTCTCATAAAAAAAATAAAATAAAATAAAATAATAAAAAGGGAAAAGAAAAAAATATGAAAGCCACATAGGAAATGTTACATTTTCTAGTAGTCACATTAAAAAGCTAAAAGAAACAGGTAGAATTATTTTTAATGTATTTCATTTAATCCCATATACCCAAAAGTTTGTAATTTTAACATGTAATAAGTATTGAGCACATACACATGCACAAATATATGATACCAAGTTTTTGAAATCTGATATCTATTTTGTATTTACATACTGTATCTCTTAATTGAATTCCGGTTCAATTTTGGGTGGTGTGCATCTGTAATCCCAGCTAACTCAGAGGCTGAGGCAGGAGGATTGTAAGGTTGAGGTTAGTCTGAGCTACATAGCAAGTTCCAGGTCACCCTGGGCTACACAGAGAGAACTTGTCTAAAAAAAAAAATTCCTCAGTTACACTTGCCACATTTCAAGTGCTCATTAGCCACATGTGGCTAGTGGCTCCCATACTAGACAGCATAGATCAAGATCATAGGTTTGCATCCTTGCTCTGCCCCTTATTAACTGTGTGACCTTGGACAATTTTCTTAGCCTATCTTATGAACAGCCTTATATGTGAAATAGAAAAGATCCCTGACTTCTTTAGCTCTGATGATTCAAAGAGACAATCGATGGAAAGTGCATAGCCTGGGGCCTGCTGGTTCCTCATCAGTAGCAGTAAGTGAGGTGGTTATTATTAGTATTATAATCCAAGGCCAAGTGTCCCAAGTGTCAGATGAGAAATATACTCTGGACTAGGCTCAGCTCATGTCTCCAGCATTCAATCCACATGGTATGCCTGTCCCCTTAAGCACCTCACCAGACAGTACAATTTCCAGCCCTTTCTATCCAATTCCATTTTCAAGAGCTGAGCATGATGAACGAGAAGTCGGAAGTGAATCAGCAGGATAGCACTTAGAGCCTAAAAAAGCAAGCAGGACATCAGAATGCATAAGCAGGAATATAATGTGCAGGAAGTGGGAGGTGATCTTCCCTTTCTTCCAAGAACTAGCTTGTCCTGTGAGTTGTCTGCAGACTCTGTACAGCGTGGACCAGGTCCAGGAGGATTAAAGGATGACAAAGGGAAAGCTTCACATTCGAGGTTATCCTAGGTGGTAAATCTCCAATACATTTCACTTGGCAAATATAGAAGCAAACTCAGGAAGCCAAGGTAACATAGAAACCCACACAGCTAGTGAGTGACAGAGCTGGGACTGCCTGGCTCCACAGTGCCTATCTGTCCTTTCCACTATGTCCCACAGCTGGAGGGAATGGCCAAGACATGCTGCTATGGAGCAAGGGGATACAGGGAAGAAAAGGCAGAAAATTCTTCTGCTTTCAAGCCTAGTGCCCAAGGGCCTCCCTCACTGGGCACATGACAAATACTTAACATTTTTTACACCAAACCCTCTGACCTCTCAGCACATACCCGTTCTGAGTCATGCTACCCTCATGCCCAGGCTCCTCCCTGCAGGTCTGGATATCCTACCTCCTCATCTACCCAAGTTCCACTCACTTTTCAAGGTTCTGTTCCTGCTCCAGATCATTCTTGAAGTCTTTCTCTGATACTAAACCCTCTAGATCTCTCCCTTCCCTGAAGAACTTGGGCATTCAGTGTCTGCAACATCAATTGGAAACATGATGTTGTGGAAATTTTTCTAGCTGTGTGACCTTGGCCACCCAACTTTTTTGAGTTTCAGTTTCTTGGTCTGTGTGATGGGGTAGTGACACCTATTTTGAAGTAGTAAGTAATATTGAGATAATTAATGTGTTGCTATATGAAACATCTAACACAATGCCTGCCTGACCCACAGTAGCCACATGACCTAGTCTCCTCTGTCCCTTCTATGTATTTTTAAAATATTTTTCCCCTGGTGTCTCCAGGGCTCTTCTGTTTGTTTGAGGAGTTGGTTGGTGGGGCATGAGATGTGCTACTTAGATCTTAACAAATTGTAAAATGTTTCTCCCATTTCTCCCTACCCCCATCCATTTTCTTGAGTATCTTCAAACCCTCTATTGGCACAAAGCTGTCAATAACAAAATATAGCTGGAGGCTTTTTACGCAACAGTTGAGCAAGGTTGCAAACCTTTGTGCATTTGGCAGTGCTGTAGGACAAAGGGCATGTCCAGGATCAGCTAGTGGAAGCCCCAAAAAGAGAAGCTAGAGAGGACAGAGGAAGAATCAGTGTGGTGGGTGGCAAGGAGGGAGATGGAGACAGGGAGCAGGAACACAACACAGTATCAGGAGTCAGTAACAGCAAAGATAGAGACCATCAAGATAGAGATGGGGACTGGAAGAGACCAAATCTAAGACCATGTGCTGCCTGGGCCTTCTTCTCCCATAGCCAGACCTCTACCCATCTCAACAACACAGTCTCTAAGTCTCAGGAGAGTTCTCTTTTCCGTGTATCTGAGGACTTTGGCCTCATCTTACCCCTTTCCACCTTTCAGCACCTGCTCCAAACTCCAGGACCAAACTTAGCCCTGACCCCTGTCCTTGGGTATGTAAGTTGGGAAATATCCCAACTTTCCTTCTTCCCAGGGGAATTAATGACAAATATTTTATATTAATATTAGTTTTGAGAACTAGTTTAAAATATGAAATCATCATGCTGGGCTGGGGTTGTAGCTCAGTGCTAGAGTGCTCACCTAACATGGGTAAGGCTCTGGTTTGATCCCCAGCACAACAAAACAAAAGTAATAATTAACCAAATATGTAAATAACATTTGTAAACATTTATTACTTTGAACTCTTAAGTCTTTTTTGTTTGGTTGGTTTTGTTTTTTTGAGATAGCATCTTTCTAAATAGCCCAGACTGTCCTGGAACATGCAATCTTTCTGCCTCTGTCTCCTAAGTGCTGGAATTATAGGCATATGCCACCACACCCAGCCTTAAGTCTTAATAAATGAAAGTGTAACTCAAATGTATTGAAATAGCAATAAATGAGAAATGCTTCATGATGCTATACAGGAAATGTCCTGTGGATCTATTTTCAGCTTGGACTCAAATTACAAGATACTGTTCATCAACAGAGCAATAATGAGCTATAATAAACAAAACCTCTACCTTCGTCCTGATATACTGAGTTACAGAGCTCAGGTTCCAGGAGAGAATAAAGATTGCCTCTTTGAAAAGTCTTCAAAGACAGTGGTCACAGCCTTAATGAGAGTTGCAGCCTTAAATAGCTATGAGTACAGTAGGCAAAGACAAATAATTGTGGTTCCCACAGTTTGCTGCTCATTGGAAACTACTTGGGAATCTTAAAAAAAATACTGGTGTGTGGTTTCAGTGGTAAAAGTTTAACAATTAGCTTTTGGAGCCAGGCGTGGTGATGCACGCCTATAATTCCAGTGACTCGGGAGGCAGAAGCAGGAGCATCGCAAATTCGAGACCAGAGGCAGTCTGTGTAATTTAGTGAGACCCTGCCTCAGAAAGTAAAAAATGGGCTGGGGGTGTAGCTCAGTGGTACAGCACTTGCAAAGCATGCAAGCACGAGACCCTGGGTTCAACCCCCTACTACTGCAAAACAAAAGCCAATTAGTTCTTTAGAAAGAAAAATAAGTAAATAAAAGCTCAGATTGTAGCTGATATCCATGTGAAAACTTCTGCATGGTTGATATCAAGCTACCAGTAGGACATCACTGAAGGCAGAGCTGGAAAGAGGGACACACAGTAGACTCTTCAGAGCAGCTTCAGCACACCACTGCCTGACATCCCTCTCTCTCCACTATTTAGGTATCGAGTATGATCTAGGCATCAGGATTTTAAAAAACTCTTCAAATAGATTCTAATGTGCAGTGAAGTTGGTAACCACTTGGTTAAGTGGCCTTATAATAAGGTCCTAGAAGCAAGAAGCAGGCTACTCGGTTGCCTTTCAGTGACAGCTGGGTTATAATCCTTTCCTCCTCCAACTGGTACATTTTCTCCCCCTAGCAAGCCTCCATGGGAAACTAAATCATCCATATAAGGTTGCTTGGTGGCCATGATCTTGGAGCACAGGGGTTGGGGTGGAGGAGAGTGTGTGGAGGGGAGGCTGGTGGGAGAATGAGGAATCAGGGGCGTTGTGTCGATGTTACGATGTTACTTGTCTGACCAGAAAATTCCCAGGGGTGCCCGGAAACACTGAACGCCTGCTCCAGAACACTCCTCTAGGGATGTTATTATCCTTCTATTAAAACTGTCTTTATTCTGACCGGGTGGCAATCTCTTGATTTGCTGAATTCTTAATCATTACACCTTCAGCTCTGCTGATTGCTCTTTAGTCATTTCAAGTGAAGTGCACCAAAGCCTCTGCAGAGAAAGTGGGGAGGAAGGATGCTTTCTTCCAGAGATGGCTGGCCAGACCCCACTCTGAGATCTGACAGTCCCTCTGCTTACTTCTGTCTTATATTTGTCTCATGATCTCACAGATGTTTACTCACCTGTTGTTTCTGATGCTCTGGGAGCTCCCCAAGGGTGAGAACTGGGCTCCTATTTTAAATGTTCTGTGTCCCCAGTGCCCAGGATTGGTTCTGAAGCTCAAGTAAACTGAGCTTTTCCACTGATTTATCAAGCATTTTAAACTTAGTTTTGTTTTTTTGTCCTATGGCCAGTGAGGATCAAACCCAGGGTCTCAAGCACACTGGACATGTGGTTTAAACTTACTTTTAATAGCACAGGTAATTCATAATTGTACTTGTTTTCAAAAATTCAAAATTTAATATTTGAGTAAAGCTTTCCCTTGACACTCTACTCTATTCCTACTCTGCAGATGCAATCTCTATTATCAGTTAAGTGTACATCCTAGTTAGACCATTTCACGTGCATTTACACACACATACACACACATACACACATTTAGAAATCTATGGTTTTGTTTTTTGTGTTTTAAAAATACATGCTCTTATATGTATGTTGTTGTTGTTAGGTGCCGTTTAGTCTGATCTGACTCATGGCAAACCTAAGTACAACAGAATGAAGCTTTACTCAACACCATGTCATGCACACGATCTTTTTATGTTTGAGCCCATTGCTGCAGCCACTGTGTTTCTTTCATTCTGCATTGTACCACATCAGCAAATGGAGATCCCAGGAGCTTTACTCCATTCCCGTCATTAAGGCTGACTCTACTTTGAGGAGGCAACTCTTCCCCAGTTGTTTCTTGAATGCCTTCCAGCCTGGGGGGCTCACTTTCTGGAACTATATTTGACAGTGCTTCTCTGCTATTCACAGAGTTTTCTATGGCTAAATGTTTCAGGAGTGGGCTGCCAGGTCCTTCTCCCTAGTCTGTCTTATTCTGGAAGCTCAACTGATACCTGTCTACCATGGGTGGCCCTGCTGGTATCTGAAATAGCAGTGGCATAGCCTTTAGCATCACAGCAACCAAAAGCCCGTACAATAGCACAAGCTGATAAACATGTGGGGGATACTATATATATAGCTCTGTAAAATGTTTTTTCATTTAATGAGATGTTATGATCCTTTCATATTCATCTATTGATTTATTTGCTCTGTTTCAAAGTGTTAAATTCAAAAAGATTCAAATGCATTACTTTATGTGCGAGATGATCTCAGAAAATACTGGTGGAGAATGGAGAAGACAGACAAGGAAGGGAAGGAAGCCAACAAAGGGTGTTTTATCAAGCAAGTCATCATTATACACAACCAGAGCTCAATTCCCTGGGGAAAGTCTGGAAGCCATTTTATTACATAATTGCAGAAAGCTTCTATGAAAGAGTATTTATCTATCACCTCCCATCTGCCACTGATTGAGGGTGGCTTCAGAATGGCATTAACTCCTCGGTGCTTTTGGTTTGCTGTGTACCTGGGCAGGGAGGGCTTTGGTGGTCAGAAAAGACTTTTAGTCAAGAAACTGCAGGTGCTAGCAGTTGGAGATCTATCAGCTCATATAAACAGAGTAAGTCCCAGGCCAATGTGGGTGGGACAGTAGAGTCTGCTATAGAACAAAAGTGCCTTATTTCATTGAATCATTTTCCATTTAAGTTGCTGACATTTTTTAGCTTTTACAAATAAGGCTTCAACTAGCATTCCCATTCATACCTTCTTACACATAAGTGCAAGTATTTTTCTAGGATAGATGCCTGCAAGTAGGTCTGTCCATTATACAATCTCTCTCTCTAATTTAACTCATCCAGACTGGGAAAGGATTTATTGTGACCTCTGAACTTCCAACTGCCAGAGTATGACCCTCCTTTCTTCCTCAGTCCTTCAGTCCCAGCTTTCCAGGAATTCTTCCAAGACTGAAGAGATAATAGCATCTAATCACTTTCCTACTGCTCTGGGTGGGATTTCCATGGCCTCACCTATCCTCTCCACAGACTTTCCTATGACTTTACCCTGGTCTATACCTTCAGAAGCTGTTGCCATGGATATATTCAGATTTTAAGTAGTATTGTACTCAAGTAGTAAAAGTCAAATTTTGAAGCAATAGGTTGCTTCTGTTTGATCTTATGTTGCACCTCTGTTTACCTGCCTGGACTATCATTTCCAAATAAAGAGCATATGTTAACCACAGCCTGAGATTGGATCTGTGAAATCCTTTATATATAGTTGCTAGTACAAGGACACAACTAGGAATTTATAAAGATTCTCAACTCAAAATTTTATATTTCCTTTTTAAGTCAACTTTATTGGGCTGTCCTTTATATCTAATAAGTACTCTGAGATCAATAAGTATTGATGAACCTATATACCCATATGTTTACAGCCATACCACCCTAGCATCTGATCTCATCTGATCTTGGAAGCTAAGCAGGGTCAGGCCTCGTTAGTACTTGAATGTGAGACCACCTGGGAATATCAGGAGCTGTAGGTTTGGGAGAAGGACCTGGTAGCCCACTCCCAAAACAATCAGCCATTGAAAATGCTATGAATAGCAGAGAAGTGCTGAATATAGTGCTGGGTATGGCACAGGGTCAGGAAGTGTTTTGTTTGTTGTACATAGGGTCACTATGAGTAAGACCCGACTTGATGGCATCTAACAAAAAACAATATGTCAATACCATGTTGCCTTGATTAATATAGCTTTATAATATATTTTAAAATCAAGTCATTTAAGCCTCCAACTTTTTTCCAAGATTATTTTGGTTATTTGGGCTGGGGTTTAGCTCAGTTGGTAGAGTGCTGCTCTGCACTCTGTGAGGCCCTGGATTCAATCCCTAGCAACACAAGAATAAGAGAAGGATGTGGCAGCCGACTCCCGAAGCAATATGGAAACAATCAGCCATTGAAAACCCTATGAGTGGCAAAAAAAGCACTAACAGTGCTGGGCATGGAAGAATGTTGGAGAGTATTCCATTCTTTTGTACGTAGGGTCACTATGAACTGGACTGATTTGTTGACACCTAACAACAACAATAGATTTTAGCATCAGCTCATCATCTACGCTTCCCACCCCTAAAAGCTTCCTGGGACTTTGATTTGTAACTCATGTACTTTATCAAACTATTTGAGGACAATTAACATCTTAATCATATTGAGTTTTCTAGCCTGTAAATATAGTGAACCTCTTCATTTATTTGTTTTTCTTCTCTCTTTCTCTTTTTCTTCTCAGTGGTGCTGGAGATCAAACCTAGAGCCTCCTGTATGCTAAGCAAGTACTCTACCACTGAGCTATATTCCCAGATCCTCTATTTAGGTTAAAAAAAGATTTTTTCCTGCACAATATTTTGTACTTTTCAGCACATAGGTCTTAAACACACTGTGTTACACTTCTAGCAGTATTTTAAGATTTTAAATGTTCCTTTAAATGCAATAGGCTCTCAACCTCATTTTCCAATGATTCATTGTTGGTATATAGAAATACAGTTGATTTTTTTTTTTTCCTGTGGTACTGGGCGTTGAACCCAGGACCTCCTGCCTGCATGCTTTGCAAGTGCTAGACCACTGAGCTGCACCCCCAGCCCATTTTTTTTTTTTTTTTTTACTTTTTGAGACAGGGTCTCACTAAATTACGCAGACTGCTTCTGGTCTCGAATTTACAATTCTCCTGCCTCTGCCTCCTGAGCTGCTGGGATTATAGGCGTGCGCCACCACGACCAGCTAAAATAAAAAAACTTTTAAAAGGGGGCTGAAATGCAACTCAACGGTAGAGCACTTGTCTAGCATATGGGAGAACGTGGGTTCAACCCTCAGTATTGAAAACAAAATTCTTCTTTTCTAATCTTTGTTGTTGTTGTTGTTAGGTGCCATCGAGTCGGTATCCGACTCATAGCTACCCTCATAGGGTTTTCAATGGCTGACTGTTTCGGGATTGCCTTGGGAGTGGATTGCCGGGTCCTTCTCTCATTTTCTAATCTTTAGGACTTTTATTTATTTTTCTTGACTTATTATAGTGACTAGGATCACCAATGAACTATCAAATAGAAGAGAGCAAAACTTCCTTGCCTCATTCCTAATCTTAGGAAGCAATCTTCTACTATTCAATCTTTCAGCATTAAGTGTGATATTATTGGTAGGTTATTCATAGATGGTCTTTATCAAATTCAAGAAGTTTGTCTCTAATTTTTTTGTTTTTTTCTTTCTTTGCAGTACTGGAGGATTGAACATATGGCCTCAAACACGATTTGGCAAACACTCTATTGCTGAGCTACACATCCAGCCCATTTTTTACATCCAGCCTATTTTTTACTTTTTGAGTCAAGGTCTCATTAAGTTATGCAGGCTGTCTCTAGCCTGGAGCTTGCAATCCCCCTGAGTGCCTCCCAAGTTGCTGGGATTACAAGTGTGTACCATTGTTCCCAGAACTACCCTCTAGTTTTAATCTGCAAGTATTTTTACTTTTGATTGCTTATATTTCAATGTAAATATTGGGACTGTGGGTCTTGGTTCTCTCTGTCTCTCTTTTAGTAATATTATCTAGATAGTTTAGATTTAGAGTCAAATAGTCTTGAATCTTGCCAATTTCCAACTAGAATCTTATTCAAGTTCTTTATCTTCCACCTCAGTTTCCTCACTTCAAAATAAGGGTAACTATTCTATTTTTCAAGGTTATTGTGAATGGCATTGGGTTTTCTTGCATGTGTGGCACATGGTTGACACTCAGAAAAATATTACTTCTCTCAGTCCTTATCTTCTTTTAGTACTATGCTTTTGACTTTATAATGACATTTGTGATGTCTGCCCAAAAGTTCACAATTTTTTTCTTTTAAATAAAAAAGGTATTGTCACACATAAAGGTCAGAATCTCATCTATGGATAACAACTTCTTCATGGGTTGCAGTTAATATGAAATGTCCCATCAGATGCTTGCCTCTCTTGACTGCAGATTCCGTAATTATTCCCAGGCTAATACTTCCTGGAATTAACATGTTGTCTCAACCACTACAACAACAAAATCCCTATTTGAAATTATATCTAATTATATCACTTTCACTGCTTTTAATAGTATATCAGAAAGAATGATTCACCAATCTTGGCTCTAGCTCATAGGTGCAAAGAACCTTTATTGTTAGTCCATACATGTGTCTTTTTGGGCCTGGAATTCTCCAGCTCTGAACAAAGCAGAAGTCAAGGATACTAGGTAAAGGATATCATGTAAAAGCGATGTTATAACTCCCAGAGCAGTGATTCCAAATGCCAGCCACAGAGCAAGTGCCTGATGAAGTGTTTCTCACAGATCTCTGTAGAATAAGGAATATAAGGATGATTTGTGAGTTCTTTATAAAACTAAATGTACTATCCCTTATTCTGAAATTATATGTCTTCTACCTTTTGGGTGTGAAATATCCTTATATGTTGTTTTATGATAATGATTATTTCCTACCTTTATTGGGTGCAATAAGTTATCAACCTTACCTTAATCTGCCACATACCACCAATTTTTAAAAAGTTACTGGCCTGAGAACTAGCCAGGGGACCGCAGGGTGCCTAGACTTGTGCTATGGTAACAGATTGACTACAGACATTATTACTTAGAGAAATTATGGACCTGTTCAGAGGCACTTCAGAACTCCAGCCTTTATCCTACAACCAGGAAATGTTGGCTTCCAAGACAGAGGACTGCCAGGGGTTGGGTGCAGAGGGTCTGTTCTGCTCTAGTGGCTTCAGATGGGCCTCACCTGGCTGGGAAAATGTGTAATTATCAATTCTGTAGCTCTGAACATGGAGAAAATTTGGACCAATTGAAAAACATATAATGATGGATAAATATCAAGGTAGAGAGCCTACATCAACATTTTGATTATTTGGGGGGAACCTAGGATTTGTGGTAGGCCTGGTGTAGGGCATAGAGATGGAGTCATGAGTGAGAAGAAGCTCAGCCAACTTTGCTGAGGCTTTAACCTTATAAATCTCCATTTTCATAGCTGTTAAGTAGACAAGATCACCCTGCCTTGCTTCTCTGGAGTGTTTGCTTGCAGACAGAATGCTAATGGATAGAAAAGTGCTTTGCAAACTACTGCATCCCAGTCAGATTTAAGAAGAGACTCTTTTACTTTGTTGACAATTGAGAAGGCAATATTTCTAGACACATGACATTGCTCCAGGCAATCTCTGCACTGAGAAGTGATGATGGAAATGTACATGGCCTGTAGGCTAAATACTGTCAGAACATGTTATCACCAAATAAATCTGGACCATCCTATTTTTAACGTCATGTTTCCAAACCTAATAACTAGGCATAGAGGCTCAGTAGTGGTGAGATGTTGGATGCAAAGTGGGGCCCAAGGTTCACAAAAGGACAGCCAGGGGCTATGTCAGCTGCTCACACCTCCAAATTCTGGGTAAATGTCTCAGACCATATTCGGGCTACATGATATACTGGTGTAAATTCAGAAGATAGTTCATCTGAAGACCAATCCTAGCATTAGCAAAACTTTCAACCAACACTAAATGATTTTCATTGCTCACAGATCCATGTTGTTAGAATGTATTCAGTTCATAGTTATTTAACAGTAATGGTTATCGTGTATTGAGTGTAAACTATGCAGGGAGACTATTTTAAGTATTTTTAATATTCATTTAATTTTTCCAATAGCTCTATGAGGAAGGTATTATCATTGTCTTCATTTTTAAGATGAGGAAGTGGAGGCATAAAGAACTAAGGACCTTACCCAACATCATACTTTTAATAAATGACAGAGATTGGGTTTAGACAAGTCAACCTCAGCCCAGGTTAAACCTTTATTGTGCCTCTATTTTTATTAAACACATACTTTATTCCAGAGACTGGACCAGTAAGCTACAAGGATTAATAGAACCATTTCTGTGCCCTCAAAAACACTCAGTCAGGGTTGGGGATGTAATTCAGGATTAGAACTTGTGTTTAGCATACACGAGGCCCTAGGTTTGATCCCCGGCATCAAAACCAGCCAAACAAACAAACAAAAAAACCCACTCAGTCTCATGGGGAAGAGGGAGGCATAGATAATTATAACCCAATGTTGTTGTTGTTGTTGTTAGGTGCCGTGGAGTCGAGTCCGACTCATAGCGACCCTATGTACAGCAGATCGAAACACTTCCCGATTCTGTGCCAGGCACATGATCTTATTTATGTTTAAGCTCATTGTTGCAGACACTGTGTCAATCCATCTGGTGGAAGGTTTTCCTCTTTTGCATTGACCCTGCCACTCTCCCAAACATGATGTCTTTCTTTAGGGATTGATCTCTCCTGACTACATGTCCAAAATATGTAAGACGCAGTCTGGCCATTCTTGCTTCCAAGGAGCACTCTGGTTGCTCTTCTTCTAGGACAGATCTGTTGGTTCTTCTGGCAATCCATGGTATATTCAATAGACATTTCCAGCACCATAATTCAAAAGCATCAATTCTTTTCCTGTCTCCCTTGTTCAATGTCCAGCTTTGACAACCATATGATGAGACTGAAAATATATGACTCAGATGCACCTTCGTCTCCAATGTGACATCTTTGCTTTTCAACACTCTAAAGAGATCTTTTGCCACAGCTTTTCCTAGAGCAATGCGTCTTTTGACTTCTTGACTGCTGTTTCCATGGGTGTTTATTATAGAGCCAAGCAAAGCAAAATCTTGGACAACCTCAATCTTTTCTCCATTTATTGTGAAGTTGTGTGCTGACTCAGTTGTAAGGATTTTTGTTTTGTTGATGTTTAGTAGTAACCCATATTGAAGGCTATGATCTTTGATCTTCATCAGTAAATGTTTTAAATCCTCTTCACTTTCAGCAAGCAGAGTTGTGTCATCTGCATAACGCAGGTTATTAATGAGTCTTCCTCCAATCTTGATGCCACGTTCTTCCTCATAAAGTCCAGCCTCTTGGATTATTTGCTCAGCGTATAAGTTGAAGAGATAGGGTGAAAGTATACAGCCCTGACGCACACCTTTCTCAACTTTAAACCACTCAGTGTTTCCTTGTTCTATTCGAACAACTGCCTCCTGGTTCATGTACAGATTTCTCATGAGCACAATTAGGTGTTCTGGTATTCCCATTTTCCGAAGTGTTATCCATAATTTGTT
>VMDO01002283.1:0-138756 GCA_007922755.1 Pedetes capensis
GTAGTTGTATAGAACACATGTGCAAAAAAAATTGCATTTGGACATTTTATGGCAATTATAGGAAGTTAAAGCTGAAAGATCATATTTTAAAAGTTTTCTTTGGTGCCTGTATGTATAAATTTCAAAACTCTTATCTAAGTTGTTCTAGAAATGGATCAAATGTAACCATGGATATGTTAATGAATATAATAGAGTATATCGATTATAAACCTTTTCCATTTCTTTTGACCTTTGAAGAATGATGAGCATTCTGGATAACTGTTTCTGTCCAACTATATACAAACCTGGCTTCACACTCTTCATACTCCTGCCCATTATCTTTTTCATGCCACAGGCATGGATCTGCTTTCCTTTCCCTTTTGCTGCAACAATGAAAACCAGGCTGTGGATATTTGGTCATATATCCCCCAAATCAAAACATATAGAAACATTCTGGGTTAAATCTAGAAAATGCTTAGTTTTTATCTCCAAAAATGGAAGCATTTCCTAATAATGTTGCATTTTAGCCTTTTGAACTTACCGTCTCTTTTTCTTGGGTATTTTGGGAATTTCATATAGGCAACTTCTGAGATAGGTTTAGAAATCTCACATCACTTTATGCCTCCATTAATAACAAATAATTACCAACCAATATACAGTTGGATTAAAGATGAAAACTATAAGTATCCTTGAAAACAAAAATTTACAAAAGACATAAAAGAGTGTAACAACTTTCTGTATATAACATTTTAGCCTATTGAAGAAATGCAGGAAATTATGTGGTTTAGTGCCAATGGCAGTAGCACATTATGTAAGTGTTCAGCCAAGGAAAAACAAGGCTTCCTTCCTTGTCATTAGACACAAAATTTGGCTTTTCCCTATCACTTATCTGAGCAGGTAGCTAAATCACTGATAAGAGTGAAAATTCCATTTCCTGTATAGATTTTTATGAGTAACCTTACAATTTTTAATGCAGCAAAATACATATTAATATAACTAACATGGGTGTAAATATGTCCATCTGTG
Source organism: Pedetes capensis (assembly GCA_007922755.1). Taxonomy (NCBI): domain Eukaryota; kingdom Metazoa; phylum Chordata; class Mammalia; order Rodentia; family Pedetidae; genus Pedetes; species Pedetes capensis. The sequence continues at coordinate 1,006 of VMDO01002283.1, forward strand.
TTTTATTTCCTTCTGAACATTAACTAAATACTATTATAAATAAAAAGTTTGCTGCTGCTTTTATTTTTTTAATTACCTGAGATTTTAATAGTCCTACCAGATTTAAACTTCTGAAAACCCCAATAGTAGGCATTTTAGAAGATTTTTCCAAATTTAAATAGTTGAAGTTTCAGCTTCTGTTTTAACCAGAATTTATTATAAGGGCTCAAAAACCTGTCTACTCCTGAATATTATTGTGGAAGTTCTTTTTATGCCTACTGAAGTACTGCATTTGCACCTTCCTTGTCTTAAAGATAGAGCAACTTAAATGCACACAGGAATCTTTTCATAAATGTATAGTTATGCTCTTGCTTTTAAAAATGCAAAACTAATAATATGTGCATATTTTTTATGTGGAAAAGTAACTCACAAATGGATTCCTGTACAAACTTATGTTTTAAATAGCCTTGAAACTTTCTTTAGCCTTGTAATTTTTATGCAAATAAAAGTAAGCAATGTTTTTTTCTATTAATTTGTTTTTCAGTAGTAGTTTCTTTGAGATATATATATATATATCTCCTCATTTTTGTTTCTCTTACATTTTTATTTGTATGGATACTTTTGTTTTCATTTTTCCCTCTTTGTCCCCATTTATAGGTTCTGAGACAAAAATTGGTGTTGATAAGTAGTTGAGGGTAGTGTTTGACAGAATGAGAAACTGCCTTTACCTTTTTATCATATGTCACTTTGTACATGCATCACTGGTCTTTAAAATACACCTTTTAAGTTTTCTCATGTATTAAGTTGATCAAAAAATATATCCCAACTTAAATTCCATAAAGTATATGTAATATCTTTTAATATGTGAATTATGTATCGCATTTTGTTTCAAAGAGAGATGTGAATTTTATTTATTTGTATTTTATATTCAGGATCCAACATTCAGAATATGCACAGTAAAAGGTACAGCATTTTCAAAATCAGTCTGTAATACAGGCTAATGATGTTTAACCTCCTATTACAAAGAAAAAGACAAAAAATGTAAAAATACTCCTTACAGATTTAATTACAGTTTCAGATGTGTTTGAAACCTTCGGACTCTGTTCTGGCTCTTCCACTTTAGCCATTCAGGCCATGCTTCCTGTATTGTGTATTCAGCAGTTCCTATTAGACGTCTTCACAGTGAGTGATTCTGCTGGGCTTGCTGACACCCGCTTCATGCATGGCCTGCTGTGCTGGGTGGAATTTTTTTCTGAGCTGCCTGGAACATTAAAGACATCTTGGCCATGTCAGTCTGTGTACAGTGTGTGTGTGTGTGTGTGTGTGTGTGTGTGTGTGTGTGTGTAACCTCACACATGCAAATGCCTGAGCAAATCAGTATTAAATGACTATATGGTATGCCTTTGTACAGATGTAAAATAGAAATTTTCAATAATAATGAATTTATACTTTTTTACATACATATAAGTTTTAGTCATTTAGTTCATTTAACATTAGCAACTTTTTTCTAGTTTTTATTGTCTGTGGTTATTGACACTAGGGGGCACTGCTTATCCTCAGTTGCATCTTTCTTCAGAAAATGAGTAAAAATACTCAGCTGATTTCTTTGCTTTTACTTTAATTAACAGTTGAATTTAAAGAACTGTAGGCTATTTGGTTCTTTGTTATTTTGTTTTATTTCTAATGCTGATATATACTGCTAAAAAGGAGGTACAGCTATTGGGTCTCATAAATACAGTATCTAGTGTCTCATACAGTAACTTTTTTCCCCATTGGAAGTGTCATTCTTGGCAAAACCAGAAGGGCAAGTTTGCCCAGTGATGAGGTTTAGATCCCTTGCCAGCTGTGCTTCTAGCCAGCAAGTGTGATGAACAGCTTTAGAAACCAAGTGAGAGAACACTTTCAGGAGTTAGTGTGATTCATTTGGATAAAGGTCAAGAGAAAGATAAGTAAAGGACATGAGTGATGAGCCCAAATAACAATAATTTGTACCTTTTGGCTTATATAAATCTCTTTCAGAGATCCTGTTGCAGTTTTTAGCATGTACTTAGTTCACAAGTGGCTTGTAGCCTTCTAAAACTATTTTTAAACTATTTAGTTCTCTATTTTAACTAATCACTTAAAAATGAGTAAAGAAAAGCGGATGTACTACCATTCATAACTCATATTACGAATTAGAACTGTGGCTACTAGGTGAAAATAAAATGATAACATAATTAACTAAATACTTTCCGTTGAGAATTGTAGTTTGAATTCTTAAAAGCATAAAGGTTAGTTCTGTTCATGTTTTACAGTCTTTTTCTCCATTCTGAACTTAAATATTCATGATTCAAATGCAGGCACCACCTGTAATTTCTAAGGACATTAATGATATTGTATTGTACCTCTTACATGATTTTAAAATAAACTCCCTCTTACTCCTCTTTTGCACTCCCACCTCCTCCAAATGTGAAAAAGCAATCAGTGGCCTTTAGAGTATAGAAGAGGATTTGCCCTACTCTCCTAATTAATCAAATCTATAACAGAACTAGTAAATTTTATATTCTCCTCTAGTCATCTTATCTTTGTGAAAATATGCAGTTAAATCATACAGTATTTTTATTAGATAAAGTTTCCATTTTTTAACATGAGTGATTAGAATAAAGTATTCTTGCAGATTTTAAAGTTTTTGTGACATATGCTTTATATTCTGACCTAAAAGGACAAAAAAGATCCCTAGTGTAGTCAGGCTTGGTCTAAACACCAGTAAAATACCTGAACATGAACACATGGGCAGTTTTAAATAAAACTTTTAAGATTCCTTTGTTTTGTAGCACAATAAATTGGTTTCTACTAAATAAATATTTTCATGAGAAATTTCAAAAATTTTTCAAAGAGAAATGCATATGTGGATTATCCTGGGTTGATTTTTTTTTCTATTAGAATTTTCCAAAGTGATTTCTTGATAGTATTTATTAAATAGCATATACTATTAAATATATTACTAATGACTAGTTTCATATAATTTCTAAGGAAAAATATTTTCAAGTTTAATAAATAGTTCATAGATATATAAATAATACATTTAATAAATAGTTAATAAAATGCTGTCTGTTATTTGTCTTACATGTATTTTCTTTTTTCTAATTATTTCTATATAACACCATAAGAGCATTAGCCAATTCAGATTCATCTTTGATCACTAGTAATAGATCTGTCACTTTGTAGGAATAGGCACCACTTAGACCTTATCAGTTCATAAGCAAATACTGATTAATCAATGTGGGGCAGCTTTTGTTATATTCAATATTTTATCATTTAAAATGTTATTTTCCTCATACTAACCATCTCCAAGCAGTCAGAAGCTAGCCCATTTATAATGGGTTTTTCTCCTCCTAGCAGGAAGTTGCTTTTGGCTATAAAAAGTTAATTTCAGATCCTGATATACGTGCATTAATTTTTGAGACATTGGCTGGGTGTAGTATAGCAAAGAATAACATGAACATCACACCACTGTGCTGTAGCTAATCGTTTATTACCTCAAGCCAGAGAAGCAGTGTTAATGTAAAGGCTGCAGTGTGTCTGTGGAAAAGATGGAAACTGACAGAAAGAGTCCTGGAGATGGCTTCCTAAGAGTCTTGAAACAAGATCATAGCACAAAGAGGGAAAAACACAATAACAACACTATATTAAGGGGTATGATTTAATACTTACAGTTCTGCACATCTTTGGAATGTTATATGATTAGAATAAATTATTATCTTAAATAACAGACCCCCTCCTCTGTCCAAACATCTTTGCTTCAGAATAGGAAAGCTCATTGTAATGTTATCTTTTCAGAGCCATAAGTGTTCTCTGAAAAACATATGACTGAGATGTTCATCAGCTGGGATGTTTTCTGTAATTCACCAATAAATTTGAATAATTTGACATAATTTCTGACAAAGATGAATGTTTCCATATTCATTTCCATAGTAAGGCAGTATCTACATCAAAAAAACAGTTTGACTGACTTGACCTGCCAAATTGATCAGAAAAAGAACAAAAACAACAGCTATTTAGTCCATAGAATTAAAGCAGTTTATATGTACAAACCACCTTGGTGGCCTGTCTACCGAAAATTTGTGGTACTGGGAGTTGAACCCAGAGCCTCATACTTGCATGCTTTGCAAGTGCTATGCCATTGAGCTGCACCCTCAGCCTATTTTTTTAGTTTATGAGACAGGGTCTCACTAAATTACACCAACTGTCTCTGGTCTCAAACTTGCAGTCCTTCAACCTCTGCCTCCTGAGTCACTGGAATTACAGGCATGCACCTGGCAGCACATGTACTCTTAAATGGTACACTGTGGTATAGAGTGAAGGAGAAACATTACCAGTTATGGAACTTGGAGTTTGAATCAGGTGTCATTCCCCATGTTACACTACAGGTGACACCTAAGTCACTCTACCAATGCTCTCATCTGCACAAAAGGCAATCTAATTAATTTTTAGCATCCTTGAAAATCTTTCATTCTTCTCTTGTATGTTCTGTTATGGGTGGAGCCATGTCATTATTAAAACTGGTTTCAGTAAACTATGATGTTAACATATATTTATTTTTATATAACAGAACATAGATGATATGGTTGCATTGCCTTCATAGCTATTAGAATGTAAATTTTAAGGCAGTAGGATGTAATCCACTATTCCCACAGACTGAATACAAAATGGTATCAACATCAAATTACCTTCAAGAAAATTTAATTCAATTACTGGATAATTCAGCAATACGTTTATTGTCCTTTATGTTTAAGAGGAAAAGGACTAATAGATCATACTGTGACTGATGGTTGTGTGGGAAGAGACAGACTTAGGGAAGCCTTGCTTTGCCTGACAACTTAGTGACAGAAAGTAGTATGGTAGATTTCATCATGACACCCACAATAAGGAGTAGCAGGTTGAGTTCTTATGAAAGTGGGTAAGGAATCAGAACTATGGAAACTCAACATTTGTTCCTGATCGCTATGCATAGTCTTCTTCTGTAGTATCTCCTTTCTCCATTTTATTATACCCCTGGTTACCCTAAACCTTCCCCTCAATGAGTCGCTTTTATTCTTTTTCCATTTAGACTTCTTTTGACTTCTCTAGAATGTCATTCACTCTCTCCAGATGTGGTGTTTTGTTGATGTTTAACAATCATTCTTTCATGTATGTATGTATGTATGTATGTGTGTGTGTATATGTGTGTGTGTTGTTGTTGTTGTAAGTTGCCATTGAGTCAAGCCCAACTCATAGAAACCCTCATAGGGTTTTCAATGGGATTGCTTCCAGAGTGAATTGCCACATCCTTCTCCCATTTTTGCAGTGCTAAGGATCAAACTCATGTTCTCAGAGAGTACAGAGCAGCACTACCAACTGAGCTAACCCCTAACCCAGATGTGTGTGTGTGTGTGTGTGTGTGTGTGTGTGTGTGTGTCTATATGCCTAGAAGGGCAATATAGAAGCTATCTAGCAATTTACCATTTCCCTTGCATAGTATGTCTTTAATAAACCTTTTCTAAAACATTTCTTTTGTTCACCCATTTCTGCTTCATGTCTATATCAATTATAATCTCATTAGGTAAAACCTATGTGTAATTCTGTTTTGTGTATTGCTTTTTATATATTAACACTCAGTAAAATAGTGTAAGAATTTCAGCCTACAATACTGTCAATCTGTCACCTTTCATGCACTACTTTAAAATTCTGAAAATGTAAATGAAGTAATTAACCTGATATGAAACAGTGACATATAATTGACTTTCTAAATTAGTGAACTACTGGCTCTTTATTATATCTTTTCCATTTTATAGGATTTCATATTGGCTAAATAGGCTACTTAACAAAAGGTGCGATGTAACAAAAATCCTGCCTCCTACTATCATAAATACTGTTGCTTATTAAACATCATATACTGTGATGCCTAAATACTGTATTTATTTTACATTTTTTCCATTTGAATTATTTCACACTCATGAAACTGAGGCAAGATTTAATGTTAGTGGAATAGAGACTCTAAATTGTTGACTCAACTGGTGGAATGTCCCCTTAAGAAGTGCTAAGGAACAAACACATGAAAGAAAGTAGAATTTTTTAAAAAATAGCCTGGAGAATAATTCTCCTTCACACACATGTCACCCTTCCTCAGTGTAAGTTTTTCAAAGCACTCATGCATCAGAGCTGTCATCAGATGGCTAAATGATAGGTTTCAGGGTTCTTCTCTTCCTGTTAGTGATCTGAAGTCCTATTCCAGTGTTTTCCATTAGGATGGATATTGATAAGAGGACAGTCAGTGAGTAGTGACTGTGGTTTATGGTTCATTAGTGTATGAACTCAGAGGTGCCTTTTTACTATATGTAGTGTATTGCATGTTCTCTATCTGTAAAATGAAGGTGCAGCCATATCCATATCAATAAATAACTACTTTCAGTTCAACTCCATCTTTTCACCCACCCAAATTTCATATGGTTTGTACAGTAAATAAAGTCCCTGAAAATCCTATCTCAAACAAACATATCTCAGACCATTTATTTCCACAGAATTTCATTATCATTTGAGAAATGTATAGTATGCTGTTATTTTTAAAAAGTTTGCCAATATGTAATCAGATTTATATTTTTAAAAGACAACATAAAGAATTGTCCTACATTTGCGCCAGGCGTGGTGGTGCATGCCTGTAATCCCAGCGGCTCGGGAGGTGGAGGCGGGGGGATCACAAGTTCGAGACCAGAGGCAATCTGCATAATTTAGCGAGACCCTGTCTCAAAAAGTTAAAAAAAAAAAAAAGGAAAAAGAAAAGAAAGGGCTGGGGGTGCAGCTCAGTGGTCCAGCACTTGCAAAGCACGCAAGCACGGGGCCCTGGGTCCAACCCCCGAGTACCGCAAAAAAAAAAAAAAAAAAAAAAAAAAGTCCTACATTTGCTGTTCAGCGTAGTGTGTATTTAAAAGGCCCTTATACAGTGTATTCTCAATCTAATGTGAATGCTTTCAACAATTTTACAGGGCTACAAAATCAGATGCAGATTAGAATTCCATGCAGATTGGACTCATGCAAGAGAACTCTTGACCAGTTCTTGACCATAAATCCAGACTGCACACAATTCTAATCTGAATCTGATTTTGTAACCTTCTAAAACCATTGAAATAGTGTAGATTAGATTTGAGACTATATGAGAAGTAATTGGTTGAGTAGAAATTTCTTCCAGCAACAGTGTTCATTTGAATGTTTATGCACAAGCAGAAGTTCTAGGTATTTACCATAAGTTCCTAAGTAGAAGAGCTGTCTGGAGATCCTTGTTCAAATATTTTCAAACAATATGGGAAGCCTGTGGTTTATACTTATTATAACAATGTCACTTTCCCATTTAAAAATGGCTGTCAACTATCCCCATGTGTGGCAACTGAAGTAATCTATAATTTATTAGTACTTCCTATTTTAAGAGCATTTAAGTGATTTTGGTTGAGCTGATCAAGAGCAGAGCCCCACACCACCTGAATGCCACCATTTCACCTGCATTATTCTGAGCCTACACTGAAGAAATGTGATCAAATGAGGATTACTCTGAAATCTAGAGGCAAAACCTTAGACATGTTTGAGAGCATAGAGCAACTATGATCTAAGAAGGAATCAAAACCTCAAATATGTTTAGTCCATAAACGATGTAGATTAGTCTTTGTTTTATTCATGTCATAAGGAATAAGACTGGGATTTGAAAAGCTACTTAGTGACTTTTTTCAGTGAAATCTTCCTGACTATGCTCACCCTTTATTTTACTACCAATACCATAATGTTTGAGCTTATCATGAGAGATGTAAAGTAGCTATGAGTGTGTACTTTATTTGATGTTTGAATTATTTTGCACTTATATTGATTCAGGTTTGCAATCCCAGGTTTTTATGCTTTATCTGGCATAAATATTTCTTTTGAAATTCAGAAAATCAATTTATTCTCAATGGACTTATAGTATAATTTTTGAAATTTGTGATTTTTTTGTAGCAGGGGGTTGTTTGGATTGGTTTGGTTTGGTTTTCAGTAATCAATGCTTCTCATTCTTTTAGCTTTATATTTTTCTCTTCATGATTTTTAATTGAGGAATAATGCAAAATTTAGAGAAATAATGTGGAGTCAGATGTAAGGCAATCCAAAATCTGGCCTGTCAGATATCTGTGAGACAAATCCTCATATGATCTTGTGTATATAAATAAGACAATAAAGTGCTAAAAGCATTCAAAGGACAATATAGATTTGACCACACAGTGAGTGCTATACTTTCACTTCTCATCTGTGGTGGACACTGTGATGTACTACTCATTTGTACTTTCAGTAAAGGACTTAACTTGCCCCAGCTCTTGGGAGTGCTCTTAGCAGGGAGCCTACAGCCACTTTGGGCCCCATATTCAAACATAGAACAGTGTGAGAAATTAAAGACCCCTCAACTTGGGACAGCTCTGAAGGGCCATTCTAGGTCCAGAGCTCCCCTGTGTTTGGGGAAGGGTATTCTTAGGCCTGAAAATCACCTTGACTTCTCTTTCTGCTGATTCTTACTTCTTTACCTTCCCTTTCTCATCTGTTGATTCTAAGGAACTCCTTTAGAAATATCCTTCATGCTAAATACAGTGTCTATTTCCCAGAGAACCCAACCTATAATGTAAACTGTTTCTAAATACATCAAGCCAGATATCTCTCTAGCTTCCTAACCATTACTTCCCTTGATCTATCCTATTTCTGTAAATCGTGCCTCCATTCCACAAATAACTTTTGAGCACCTATCATGTGCCAGCCATTGTGCAGCAAATAGGAAATTAGTGTTGGCAAATATCATCTTTCCCTTATAGAGCTTACATTTTAGCAGGAAATACAAGAAACAAATTATTACCAGTACTATATTTCAGAAATGAAAATGTAGGGTATAATATACAAATAACCATGGTAAAGCCATGTATGGTGGTGCACACCTGTAATCCCAGCACTCAAAAAGCTGAGTCAGGAGAATCAATGCATGTTTGAGGCAAACCTACTCTACATAGCAAGTTTCAGGTAAGCCTGGGCTATACAGAGAGACTCTGTCTCAAAACAACAACAACAACAAAAAAAAAATGGTGTAAAGTTATAGAATGTGGAGTCAAAAGATCTAGCTGTGCCACTTTCAATGTGAACAGGAACATGGACAACTTACTTAACTTGCCGTGGCATCGGTTTTCTTATCTCTAAAGCCAGTGCATCATCCCTCAAATACCAGTCTGCTTAAAAAGGAATTGCTCTATCTAATGAGACAATCAAATATAAATACTCAGAATACTATGGGCTTCTACAACGTATCTGAATCCAGCTTCCTTCCTAAATTGGAAGTTCTTCCTAAATGTCAGAAATCATGCTACCCTCAACTGCATAGTTATAATGTATTACCAGAACAGTTCCTCAAGTAGAATATTGCTTTCTCTATTTGTGCCTAGTAACAGAGTTTGCGGTCTTTCAAGTGCATTTAAAACAGTATTGGTGAAAGCAGGGAAAGATGTCTGTCTATATTTCTTGACTATGCAAAGGCATTTTACTGTACAGATCATTAAAAATTATGGATAATATTGCAAAGAATGAGAATACCAGAGCACTTAATTATATTCATGAGAGATCTGTACATGGACCAGGAGGCAGTTGTTCAAACAGAACAAGGAAACACTGCCTGGTTTAAAGTCAAGAAAGTTGTGTGTCAAGGCTATATCCTGTCACCATACCTCTTCAATCTCTATGCTGAGCAAATAATCCAGGGAGCTTGGCTTTATGAAGAAGAATGTGGCATTACAATTGGAGGAAGATTCATTAACAGCCTGCATTATGCAGATAACACAACTCTGCTTGCTGAAAGTGAAGAGAATGTGAAACATTTACTGGTGAAGATCAAAGAACGCAGCGTCAGTATGGATTGTGCCTCAACATCAACAAAACAAAAATGCTCACAGTTGGATCAGTAAGTAACTTCATGGTAATTGAAGAAAAGATCGAGGTTGTCCAAGATTTTGTTTTACTTAGTTTTACAATCAACACCCATGGAAGCAGCAGTCAATAAATGAAAAGAAGCATTGCATTGGAAAAAGCTGTTGGAAAAGATCTCTTTCAAAGTGTTAAAAAGTAAAGATGTCACACTGAAGATGAAGATGTGCGTGACTCAGGCCATATTTTCAGTTATGTCATATGGTTGTGAAAGCTGGAAATTGAATAAGGGAAACAGGAGAATTGATGCTTTTGAATTATTGTGGTGGAGATGGGTATTGAACTTACCATGGACTGCCCAAAGAACGAATAGATCTGTCCTAGATGAAGTGCAACCAGGATGCTCCTTGGAAGCAAGAATGGATAGACTGCATCTTATGTATTTTGGACATGTAGTTAAGAGGGACCAATCCCTGAAAAAGGGCATCATATTTGGGACAGTGGCAGGGCAACAACAACAAAAAGACCCTCATCTAGATGGATTTTGACACATGTGTACAACAATGGTCTTAAACATATAAAAGTCTGTGTGCCTGGCACAGAATTGAGGAGTGTTTCATTCTGCTGTACATAGGGTTTCTATGAGTTAGACCTGACTCAACAGCACCCAATAAACACAACATCATAAGGAATTTGAACCTGATATTTTATAAATATTAACTTACAGAGTAACTTTGTAAATATTAGTAAAAGTTCAAATATCTACCTAATATCCATGTGAAAACTCAATGAAAGGTTTATAATAGGAATTTTTAAAATAACATACCACTTTACTCTGATTATCAACCATATGCTTTGCTGCAGGAACTCATATTCCTTTACCTAATATCCATGTGAAAACTCAATGTAAAGGTTTATAATAGGAATTTTTAAAATAACATTCCACTTTACTCTGATTATCAACCATATGCTTTGCTGCAGGAACTCATATTCCTTTATCTTCCTTTTTCCCAGATGAAAAGAAAATGATATTCTCTAGATTTTAAAGATACTATCTCTTCCCTGCGCTGTGATTTAGCTCAGTTGGTAGAGTGCTGCGCTGCAGTCTCTGAGGTCTCGAGTTCAATTCCCAGCACCGCAAAAACGGGAGAAGGACCTGGCAATCCACTCCCAAGGCAATCCCGAAGCACTCAGCCATTGAAAACCCTATGAGGGTCGCTATGAGTCGGATACCGACTCAACGGCACCTAACAACAACAACAACAACATCTCTTCCCTAGTAGAACATGTAGTCCTGCCCCTCCTGAACCTAATGAAATCTTTTGCTACAAGTTTCAAACTATGTAATGATTGGTGATCTTTGATGTAAGATATACCTCATTATATACCTAAGTTATTTATAGAATATGCCAATCAACAAAGTTTAAAATAAATTTTTAACTGGTATTGTGAATGTGCTTGCTATTTATTTGTTTCAGGAACATTTCTTGGTATATAGTATATTTGTAAAGTTTTAGTAAATTAATTTATTTTTCCATACAAGACTGTCACCAATTAAATTTCTTCATTGTTGCCAGATGCTGTGGTGGACATCTGTAATTCCAGCTATTCAGGAGGCTGAGGCAGGAATATCATGAGTTTGAGGCCAGAGGCAGCCTGTGCAACTTAACGAAACCCTGTCTCAAAGTAAAAAATAATTTAAAGAGGAGGCTGAGGGTGCAGCTCAGGGATAGAACACTTTCCTGCCACATGTGGACCCATGGATTCAACTGCCCATTACAGCAAAAATTAATGTCTCCATTGCTAAGTCTGCCTTAAGTTTGGAAGTTTACGATATTTCGTCCTCACTTACACTTTCATGATATCTCCTTTTTGTATATATCCACTGGGTCTAGGGTTTAGCTCAAGTGGTAGAGTGCTACTCCATGCCTTCTGAGGACCTGGGTTTGATTCTCCAGAACGGCAAAAAATGGGAGAAGGATGTGGCAGTCCACTCCTAAAACAATCCCAAAACAGTCGGCCATTGAAAACTCTACAAGGGTCGCTATGAGTCAGATGTGACTCTATGGCTCTTAACAATAGTAACAAACATATATCCATTACAATTTCCAAATCTGTGTTTTATAGTATCTTGGTAGCTTTATTACATAATAAAACCTTTTAATCACATAAGTCACCTTGATGATCACTTACACCATCGTCTTGATACTGACACCTTTTATTTTTCCTTAGCTTATCAGTAATTTAATAGGGGTTGGCCGTTTTCTTATCTAGTAGAGTGTATTTTTCTATTATCCCCCACACCAATTATGTTTTTTTGAAAGCACTGGTCTTCTTTCCCAACCCCCAAGTTGTCAGTCACTTAATGTTTGCTTTTTAAAATCCTTTTCTTTTCCTTTAAACCTATCTTACACATGCTTTTTTGTTGTTGAGGAAGCCTGCACGTGGCAGCATGGCCTAGGCAAAGAAGGAAAAGGAAGTTATTACTGCTCTCTTCTGGCCGCCTGCAATAATAAATCATAACTTGCCTTTCCCTAACTAGTGGCTGGAGACTTATCTTCATAAATGCATGTGACCCAAGAAGTTTCAGTTTACATACCCTATCCCTTGGTGTTCTTGCCTGTAGAGAGCCTTTTCCTTCCTGAAATTAAACAAAGGTTGCAAGAATTGAAGCTAGGGCTTCAAAGCACAGGAAAAGAGAATGTTGTTTTATCCTGTTGCTACAGTGGAGATCCAGCTGGCCATATTTACCTAACCAGCATGTGAGACTGCATGTCCATCTGTGAGGGCCTCTGCACAGCCCAAGGCCTCCTCTGACGTTTTGAATTTAGGAACCTTTTAAAATATTTCTTGTATGTGTTTCTACATGGTCATTTTATTTTTAGATGTTTGGGGTATTTGCTTAACTTGCCAAGCATTGAGCTGGATGAAACTTTGTAAGATTTACCCATTTGCTAGAGTAACATTTAATATTGGTGTTATACATGCAGTAAGCAAGTTACTGACCATCGCTTTTCTTAGTGGAATGGGAACTATTAATAAGTATGCCAGCTTCCCAGAAAGACAAGCATTGCATGTTTTTTCTCATGTGTGAATGTTAGATTGCAAAATATATTCAATATTTTATAGATCGTGAAAGTAGAAGGTGGTTTAGGTAGCAGACAAAAGGGGCTAAAAAGAGGAAGAGGGGTAATAAGAAAGGGGAATGGGGGAAAGAAAGAAATATCATATTTTGCTCTCAAAGGCAAAATCTGGTTTGTATATGTATATAAATACATATACACATAAAGTATGCAAGCAGAAGAGAGACCACTGGTAGGGAAGAAGGAGATAAAATAGAGGGTAGAGATGTCATGAGGGGTTAAGAAGGGAAGGGAAGCATGAACAATGTACAATGATCTGCATGTATGGAAATTTAATGAAACCCATTAAGTTATACACCATCTAAAAATTGCTAATAAAAAATGAAAATTGTGCCAATTTAGTAAGCATAAGCCAAGACTGCCCTGTGCCAATAGGAATGTATGGCCATTCTATTGATACCAGATTACCTCCTTTAAAAATATCTCAGCAAGCCTAAATCACTTTTGAGAATTGAAGAGGGGGTTTGGAGATGTGTGTGATAGTTGGATGACATTTCAAAATTGGTACCCTCTCAGCATGAATTTTGAAGTCATTGAAGAATAAATTGATACCATATCTCAAAAGAAGGATACATTTTAGAAATTAGAGTTGGATGTCATAATAATAATAATTAATAGCTGGCTTCATTAATTTCTTACATTCCTTGTCTCCTTCATATTTCAGCAGCTTTGGGAGGTGGCTACTACTGTCATTCCCATTTGGGTTGTTTTGCAATGCTTAACCAAAGAAAAAATAAAAATCTACATACATCTAATTCTAGACCCTTTGCTTGCTTTTAACTACAACATTATACTGCCTTCCCCTGGTCATATTTTATATCTTTGATTATCTTTTTTAAAACATAGATACACTGCCTTTGTCAAAAACAAATTAGTAAAGAGACTGTCTGTCTTGTAGTTTTGCACTGCTAAGTCTTTGCCCTGTACTTTGTTGCCATCTCCAGTCATTTGGAAAGGGCTCACTGGTGGGAGGAAAGTGAAAGTGCCAGAATGTTGCTTCAACAATCTGATCTTCATTTTCAAGTGCACCGCTGCTATGACTGCTCTAGTACTATCTGTCGTTAAATGCATTTATAAATTCAACATGCTAGCTGCTTCTAAATGAGTACACTAGTATATATATATGGAGTAGCTTCCATTATGTATTTCCATGAGGTCACTTATTATAATTTTGTACTATATGCCATGTCCTCTTCTAATGGCTTATTTTGTTTATGCAATACTCAAAATAACCCTATGACTGAAGTACCTTTATCATCTCCAGTGACAGTCCCATGATAAAATTGAGGCACCAAAAAAAGTCAAAATAATTTACTTAAGGTATCCTTACCAGAAGTGGTAGAGTGGGGTTTTGAACTTAGGGAATCTCCCTTCAGAGTCCTTGAATTTAACTTACAAACACTGCTTGCTTAATGACCTTTACTTTCAAGAAAGGAAATTTCAGATGCAGTTTAGAGGCGTAAACTTTGAGAGCTGAGTGACATACTCATCTGAATGTCCTGCTGGGCAGTTTAGCCTTCACATTTCATCTCCTGAAGTGTGTGTATCTCATATATTCACTAGAGGAGCTGCTGCCTTGGATAAAAAAAAAAAAAACAAAGTTTAATGTTACAGAAAATGTTATTCATTTTGTTAAGATATGCTGTTAGAATAGACTTGTCCAAAAGAAGGAAGAATAAGAATTCATCTCTGACAGAATAGCAAAGACTCTGCTAAACCCAATGCCAACTAATTAGTCATCTTGGTACAAGGCACACTTGGAACCCAGTGGGCCTGATAGCAAGGGCACACAGGGAATATACAGGCAGAAGTGTAAATGGACAGGAGTGGTTTGTATAAGATATTACAGTTTACCACACCACATGAAAACTACAGTATAAGCACCAAGTGCGGTTATAATCTACATAATGAAAGGGCAAAAAGGATACCAGGTTTTAATACTTCTCAAACCTTTGAAACAACTTAATCTGAAATCTTAAGTAAAGGATCTCTAGAGGGAGCTAATATATACATATTTAAAATGACATCTCAAACGTCAGCTGTGCTATTAACCAAAGCAATGATTCATTCATGCTCATATAGTAGTAATGATCCGGGTTTATAAATGGGCATTAGTGTCAGATTCTAATCTGAAGGAAACATGCATTATTTGATTTTCTTTCAGAATATTCTTAACTGTACAAGTGATTCACATGCTGTACCCCTCACAGTACATATGTGTAACACATGTCGTAATTTTAAAATAAGGTAATTGCTTTTGCTTATGGAAGACTTTAAAACATTTTCCTCATGTTTAAAACATATTGCATATACAAATATAGATATAGGCCTGCGTACACATGTGTACACTCCTGCCCCCATCCACACTGACTCTTTCAAGAGGCCCCCTTGGACTTTAAAATGTAAGGAGAAGTAATTATCCTGAGTGACATGGCTTCCAGGCCACGAGTACTGGAAAATAAAATTACTCATCTCTTCTTTTAGGTTTGAGTGAAGCCAACCCAATTCAGAATTCTCTTCTTCTTTAAGTTTGGAGTATTTAATAGGATTGGATTCATAATATCCAAAAATGTAAAACCCAGAGACTTCATGGCAGAACATCCCTATAACACCACTTTCTCCCTGCCTGCATCTCTGCCTTAAATTAAGTTAAATTTTAAGACACTAAAGAGTCTTTTTTTATTTTGTAGAAAGTAGTTAATGTTAGATTCTCAAAGAAATGAAATCTGGAGAAAATTACAGTAGTTTCTAAGGACAAAGAGGAAACTGAGAAACTTTTAGAGTGATGTGAACAATCTGTATTTATGAAGAGAATGATATATATATATGTATGTGTGTGTGTATATATATATACATATGTGTGTATATATATGTATGTATATATGTATATGTATATATACATATACATATACATATATACGTATATATACACACACATACATATATATGTATATATATATGTATATATATGTGTATATATATATGTATATATATATATATATAGAGAGAGAGAGAGAGAGAAAGAGAGAGGACATTGAAGAAAGCATGACAAAGTAGGTTAGGTGGGCAGGAGAAGTTCTGCATGATTCCTGGGGGGAGATAGTAGCAACACATGGACTGGAGCAGAGAGATCTACTGCTGCTGAACCTGGTCATCATTCCACTCCTCGCCTCTGCTCTTGTGTTCTTCATTTTCCAAGATATTCTTACACTCTCATAAGCCCACCAATTTTGGCATAGTTACTTAATTTTTAAAAATTTTATTCTGAAAGAGCAATAATAAATGTGTTTCCCCCCCTCAATTTTTTTTTTTTTCAGTACTGGGGGTTGAACCCAGAGCCTCACGCTTGCATGCTCTGCAAGTGCTGGACCACTTAGCTGCGCCCCCAGCCCTTTTTTTTTTTTTTTTTACTTTTTGAGACAGGGTCTCACTAAGTTACACAGACTGCCTCTGGTCTTGAATTTGTGATCCTCCTGCTTCCTCCTCCCCAGCCACTGGGATTACAGGCGTGCACCACCATGCCCAGCTCCCTCCCTCAATTTCAGCCCCATCAAATGTTAATAATATGAGCCTGCATACAGATGGCATATGTTTCTGATCTGTTCAAAGTACTTGGGATTTATTGAGTTGGTTAATCTTTTATTAGGACTGGAACATGCAAAATAGTGAAGGAAAGAACATTTAACTTAAGGTGAAAGGACTAGGAATAGATAAGTGGGTAGAATTAAGATGATGAAACAAAAGTATCAAGGAACAGTTTCAAAAATGTCATTAATTCTGACATCATCAATTTGATTTATAGAAACATCTAATTTTCCATATTCTATGCATTATTTTTTTAGGACTGTAATAATTTTAAAGAGCTGTTGATTGTCAGTATTTGTTCATAGCCAATTTCTATCTTGGCATGACTTTTTTAGACTTTCAACATTCCTTACTGCTAGGTTTGGATCATCTTTTACTATTTTTTAAAGTGTTCAGATTAATGAAATATTATATATATGAAAAGGGAATTAATCTAATGTTTATTTATGCTAAGAATATTATATATTACTTGGACACAGACTCCATTTAATACATATGAAAGTACATAAAATCTTACAGTCAAGCCACAGTTGGATCCCTTTGTATCTATGTGGCCCTTAACCACTTACTTAACCTGTCATAGGCTCAGTTTCCTCATCCTCAAATAGGAAAAACAATACAAGTTTTGTATACATTTCAATACTATTTTAAAATGAAATAAGAATTAATTTGCATGGCCATGCACAGTGGCACAAGCCTGTAATCCCAGCGGCTCAGGAGGCAGAGTCAGGAGGTTGCAAGTTCGGGACCAGAGGCAGTCTGCGTAATTTAGCGAGACTCTGTCTCAAAAAGTAAAAAAAAAAAAAAAAAAAAAAAAGGGCTAGGGGTGCAGCTCAGTGGTCCAGCACTTGCAGAGCATGCAAGTGCGAGGCCCTGGGTTCAACCCCCAATACCACACAAAAAAGTTTTAATTTGTATTCATTTTGAAATTTTTTGACTATTATTACAGTAAATATTATATATGCACAAATATTAATTATAACTTTACCATACATAGCCCATTAAGCTATGGAACTTTAAGATACTGGTGTCTGGGATATTAAAATTCTTAATCACTTTTATCAAACTCTTGATACCATACTGAAGATATTATAAACAAAAATGGAATATCATCCTTTCTTTTAAAAGACCAGTTGTAGGTGTTAAATTGATCTTAAGTATAATTGTCCAAAAGGATCACTTAGTAAGTACTTCATAGTTCATTCAAGAATACATAGAGAAAGCTGGGTGCCATGGCATATGCCTGTAATTATATTGGATCAGGAAGCAGAGGCAGGAGGATTGGGAGTTTAAGGCCAGAAGCAACCTGCAAAACTCTGCTACATAGAGACATTTAGATCATTGGGTCTTTGCATGTTTAGAGACTAATCCTTTTGATAATCTCATGAAAGCTTAGGAACCTCTCTCCAGAAAAATATCCATGTGCACATATAGCCAGAATTTTGCAAGGAACTACAAGGTGTTCACATTCATGGATCCCAATTAAGTACCACCATTTTCATTTTATTTTGATGTATAGAGTGGCTACATGGTGATATATTTTCCTCTTTTTTAGATTTCTGGGTTTTCCAGACTATTATTTTCTGTTAATACAGATAATATCATAGAAAGTTCATTTTCTGCCCAGCCACAGTTCCACTCATTCCTTGCATCAGCTATATTGCATCTAATGTCAGTCTGTTAAGCCATGCTGATTCAGTCTACCCCTACCATTGCCACTCTCTAGCCTTTTTATCAGTGCTTATTTCCAGTGAAAGGCAGTAAAAGGAGTAAAGAAGCCTTTTAACCAAGCTAACAAATGCAGGAAATAGTAGCTTCAGACAGCAATGGCAGTTACAGGTAGTTCTGACACTGCTAAATTAGGCTGCAGCATTGCTGAAACCAAAGTAAACAGCCTGAAAATTAGACTGTTAAGATTTTCACTGATTCATAATATTTCTAATCCTAAACAAAAATTTGGAATTTGTTGAAACTAGATTCATTTGTAAATTACTCTTTAGATCTTTGGAAATTTGGCCATCTCCCTTCTCTAATAGTAAAATATGAAATTAATTTTTAAACTGCAAAATTCTGTAACAGTATATGTATATATTGGATGGGACTTTAATGTGATTTGATATAATGTGAAGAAAAGTTGCATATCATCACATCTATTGTATGAAATGTTAGCCAGATGGACAAACTAAAGAATTTTTTTCTCTATTTGTCCATCTAACAACTTTATATTTTTCCAATTTATAGAATTTTTATCCCCAGATTTTCCATACCTGCACTCACTCCTCAGTCTACTCATTACTTAGTTTTATTTCTTTTCACAAATGGCTCTCAAGATTTAGTCTTTAAACATCATCTTATGTTAGCAACAACCACAATGAAACCCAAGTCAAACGTTTTACAATGCAGACATATTCTTAGAACACCAGAACAGCAAGCTATTACTTTGTAACTTCAGCAACAGTTACTTTAGCCCTCTAAATGTGTTACTGTTTAGGAAATGAGAGTAAAGATATATAGTTAATTTTTTTCATTAGCCAGATAGATTCACTATTGTGGCTTTTTGTTTGTTTGTTTTATTGCAGAACCCAGGATCTCATGCATACTTTGCAAGTGCTCTACCACTAAGCTGCTACCATAGCATCCTTTTTTATTTATTTTTGTTTTGAGACAGGGTCTCACTAAATTACTCAGGCTGCTTCTGGCCTCAGAACTTGCAATCCTCCTGCCTCTACCTCACAAATTGCTTGGATTACAGGTATGCACCACCACACCCAGCATTTGTGGAACTTTTAATTATTATCTAATATTGATTTAAAATTTTATATTCTAGTGCCAATGGTGATCCAATTTGAAAACATTTTTTGAAAATAAGGTTGCATGCTACTTAATAATTAAAGTGAAGTATTGAATTAGAGTGTAGTTTTATGCTTTTAAGAAGTATTATTGGTATTGCAAGGTGAATTTTGCAGTAATATTATGATGTGATAACCAGTGTTTATTTTAAGATTTTGACATGATATAAGCAGAAAACGTAGGCACATATAAGAACAAAGATGTCAGGTGTGGAAATGCTGCTGAGGCAGCCTTGATAGTGAATTAGATTCCCATTAGGTGGTGTTCATTGAGAGGGAATGAGAATAAGCAGGGTTTAAAATTTTTTTAAGAGAGAGACATTGTTAATTCAAAATGCTAACAGGCATCATTTGGTATCACAAGCATGGCTTGCAGTGTTCTCTGTATGAGCTTTCATCACCATTCACAATTCTCCCTTTTTAAAGAACACTGTTATATTTTTGATGGACAATTCGTAGAAGTTAATAGCAAATGTAGGAAAAATTGCTCTTTTTTTCTTCAGTACAATAATCTAGTGGGTGGAAAGACATTTGATGCAAAGAAATAAAGAGGGTGCTGCTGTGAAATTGTCTACTATTTATTATATTTTAATTGTAATTTTTATTAAGCTTCCTTACATTTATTGTGCCAAATTAGAGTCACTCAAATTAGTAATTTAAAACATTTTTTGGTTCTTTTGACTTAAAATTTTAATTTTTTCTGTTTCTTTGACTGTCAGAGGAATGAATGATGAGAGTTCAATATCTTCAAGCCAAGCAACCTTTTTCTTTTTAGAAGACATTTAATTTTGTAGATACAACATTCTACAGAAAGCAGTTAAAATGTAATAGTTTGCTAACATAAAAAAGTATATTAGAAAGCAAAATAATATTTATAGACTTTGAAAGAAAAGTTTCTTTGTAGGCATTTAAATTACTACAGAATTACAAGTCCATGGTGAAGAGCAGCCTAGTTAAATTAGAGAAGTCAAAGCAAGATACCTTTCTTTACCAGTGTGCCATCTACTGAAAATTAGTAGAAGTTAGTCCTAAGTAGCTCACAGTGAACCCCAGGTGCTAACTTCCCTGAAGCTCTAAAATAGGAAGTAGTAGAAGAAATTTGTAAAAGAAACCCTCAGGGATCCCCCTGTGATCCCTTTAATCCTTGAATTGTCAAACCATGTGGAAAATAATAGAGCTGAGTAGTTCTAAGACTTAAGTGGTATTATCTTTTTAAAGGAAAATATTAGGTCTTTTCATATCTTTGGACAAGAATAGAATATACATCCAGTGTAGAAAAGAGTAACTTTGAGCTAGAGACATGTCATTTTCATTTTTAATACAATTTCTCTATGACTAAGCAGGCTACATCCAGTAAAAAAAAATTATAGCTAGTATTTTATGTTTCTTTTTTAAAATAGATGATTCAACGAGAAGCAGATGTAAAAAGTAAGGTAACTGCTGTAGCATTGACAGACTCTGTTCACAATGTGTGGCATCAAGAAGCTGGCAAAACAATTCGAGAATGGATGAGAGAGGTAAGACTTGATTTTGTTCAGTGCTGAGATGAGTGGGTGTGAACCTTTATATCTTGAGCCCCCACCAATTTATATCACCTCCCACTCCCACATTCCTCTTCTAGGGGCAGAACATTGAGAGGGAATTAAAAAAAAAACACACCTAGGTATGACTAAAATAACAATGGAAAAACCTTCAGAAGAACAAATAGTTTTGAAAGTACCCTCTCTTTCCCATTTGGCTTTCTATAGAATGTTATATTATTCATTCAGGATATGTTAGAACTTTGGCTGAAGAGGACTTAGTGTTAAAAGATTCTTGTTCCCTGATACTTAGTTTTTCCACAGCTGTTTGGCATTGGAGCTGCTTAATTATAAGAAAGAAACTTAATGTACACTCTGTTTTGTCCTTTTCTTCATAAAATAATACCAGGATACAGCCACTCTGAAACTGATTGGCTCACTAATGCCAGTAAGGGGAGAAGAAGTAAAAAACTCAATGTCATGCCAGACCTTTGAGCTAGGAGAAGGAAACCAAGGGCTGGCCACAGTCCAGCCTGAAGCTAAGAATGCATCTTTTCACACTTTCTAAGGGCTGGTGGACTCGAAAACTAACAAGGATTCACTGAATATGCTTCCAATATTTTTTCAAAACTTTCAGCCCATTATTTTTTAAATCCTATTATAGATATCTAGCTTAACTTTTCTTTTTTTAAATTTATATATACTTCTCTGATATTATAAGCAATTGACATTAGCCACCACATAATACATTGATAATAATCATAATAAAATCCATAATAAATCAGCTATTGTAATAATTTAGTCACATCATTTACTTACATTTATTTCAGTGAGCTGATTGACCTTCATAAATGTCTCTCAGTTTTTGTTAATAGAACACCTGAGTGTCTCCCCAGCTGACCTTAACTACAAAAGTGCTGGAAAATTCTCTCATCTCGCATAGTACACTGTGAGGACCAGAGAGTCAATATTTGAAAAGAGTTTTGGATAGAAGGATTACACTACATAATCCCATGTTGTTGTTGTTGTTAAGTGCCATTGAGTTGGGTCCAACCCATAGCAACCCTTGTAGGGTTTTCAATGGCTGATTGTTCCAGGATTGCTTTGGGAATGGATTGCTACATCCTTCTCCCATTTTCACAGCAATGGGGATTGAACCCAGGGCCTCAGCGAGAGCAGAGTGGGGCTCTACCAACAGTGCTGAACCCCAGCCAATCCCATATTTGTTGTTGTTGTTAGGTGCTATGGAGTCATGTGCGACTCATAGAGACCCTCATAGGGTTTTCAATGGCAGATTGTTTCGGGATTGCCTTGGGAGTGGGTTGCCACATGCTTCTCCCATTTTTGCGGTGCTGGGAATCAAACTCGGGACCTCAGAGACTGCAGAGCAGTGCTCTACCAACTGAGCTAAATCCCAGCCCCAATCCCATATTAGTGCTATAATATCACCAATCTGTTTCGCTGCTGCTGTTGTTATTATCCTTTAGGAAAAGTACTTTCGTGAGTTAACAATATAAAATATTTTTATTCTAGTCCTCATAATGCTATAAACATATACACGGGTGGGGTTAAAAATCTATTTTAATACACAAATGTCTTCTGACCACATTGCTTTTCATATTTCTCCTTTCACAGTATAGCTACATCCTTAATTGCCTTTTCTAAGGTTTTAAACTTTTACAAGAGGGAATTCCATGTACTTCTTCCCTCTACTTTTTAATGCTATTTATCTGTTCAAATGGATACATAGTTCCGAGCCATCTATAAATTGTAAGGTTAGCAAATGAGCTTTTAGCAACTGTTGTCCCATATGTGACCAATATGGAATTTGGTACTTGGCCCAAGCTAGAAATATCCCTGTTCATCCTTTTTTATTTGGAAGTTTTTCATGAAAGTCTCATTCTAGGTGGAAAATACAACAAAATTTATTCAGATTTGCTTTTTAAATATTTCTAACTAGAGCTGGATTAAGTGTTCCCTTTAAAAATCAGAATAAATTACTTTGTGCATTTTTCATCTAAAACAGGCAATAGTTGAATCCATCTTAATTTGATCAAGGATGCCATTAGTTTTTTGCAAGCATAGCTTTTATAATATTTACAAATTTTTATATGATTTATTTTTTATATGTCTGAGGTTGAGAATAGAACACATGATTTCCTGTATCATAGACAAGTGCTCTACCTCTGAACTACAGCCACAGTCCACAATTTATAACTTTTTCAAATGCCCTACTTCTTATATAGTTCATTCAATTCCTTCAATTATGCCTAAAGGAAGCAGCATGAGGAGTTTTATATTCTGACCTATCAAAATTGAAACCCCATCTCAGTCATTTACCTACCTATATAGTCTTGGACAAGTTATTTAATCTTTGAAATTCATTCTCTCATAAAATATAGTACCTGCCTGACAAAAACGATTGGAAAATAATTTATGTAAAAAAGCAGCACATTTGTTGCCACTTAAAGGAACTTCAGCAAATTACAAATATTACTTTTATTACTTTGTACTCTCAAATAATATAAGACACATGAACTGTGTCCCTTTTTTGTTTTAAGGATCATTTGCATATTCAAAATATCCTGCAAAGAGGAAGCAGAGTGACATGTTGAAAGAATTTAGAATAAGCTGGTAGAAGAACTAAGTTTTAATAGTGATTCTGGCTTAATCACTCACTAGGTAAATCCATACCTAAGGACCTAGACTGTACCAGCTACTTTTGTAAAATTTATGGTCTTAGACAAGCCATTCCATCTTCTGGGACCTGTTTCATAATTGTAAAATAAAAATAATAATTCTTACTCTGTCTACTTCATGAACCATTATGAGAATCAGGGATGATGATCAAAAGGAAACCCCCCTGAAAAGCAGATGATAGTATGTAAAGAAATTAGATATATTCTTATAGAAAACACAAAACTATACCAGAGAAAAAATTTATTGATCATTCTTGATAGAGCTTTGAAATTATCCCTGCTTAGAACTTCTCCCACTAGAATAAGAACAAAAAGGTAGAATATAAAAGCATATGACAGGTTTGTCTAATCCTTCTAAATGTGTGACCCCTAGTAGACAAGATTTCGAGGCTAATGTTTCTCAACACTCAGGATGAAACTCTATTCCCACTTCTTCCTCTTTTTAGTCCCTATCCACTCTGCAAAACTCCTCAAAATTATGAAGAGCAAAACAAGCATGCATTACAGCAAATTAGAAATGGCTGTTGTCTTGAGCATGGATGTTCAGAGCAGGTATGATAGGGCATACTATGTGTCCCTCACTACTTGCTTTCCTAGGCTCCTCTCACTGTAGCTTCATTTGGAATCAGGAGAGAGAGAGAGAGAGGAGAGAAACTTTTAAAGTATCTTTTACCCAAAATATATTTTAACTGAGCTGGAATGTTGTCCATAAAAATAAAAAGTCTGGCTGTTGACAAAGCCTCAGTGCTTTTTTCCTGTTATTAATTTCACTATTTCACCACATACTGCTTTAAATTTGGAAGTAAGACAGTGGTACAAATTGCCTAGTCATTTGTACTGTGCTAAAAAGTATTAAAATTTTTTGTCTTGCAAGTATGTTAAATTAATTTTAATGCATATTTAAATTAATATGATAAAGTTATTGATAGCAAGCATTCATTTACTATAGAAAAGCTGTTTTTTATTTTAAACCCATCGATTTAGCGTACAAAACAAAGATTACTAAATATATTTTCATATATTACTTATGTAATTTTTAAATAACAACTTATTTTAAAGAAAGAAGGTCAAAGAAAGTTACTTTGGACAGTCGCTCCAAGTAAAACCTACTTCCAGCTAAAAAGCCAAGTATAGATGCTAAGGCATGAGGCTAGGTAAAAAGTTACCGAAGGCAGCTTCATGTAGAGACTTCTAACCTCAAACTCCAGTACTGTCAAAGTTGAGTATGCAGATGTTATTTCCTGACATACTTCTGGCCTCTGACAGTCTACAGCCAAGCCAGCTGTACACTTCTACCTAGTGGTCATGAACCCCTTCTATTGTCCTTCAGCTCTGAGTGCAGACTCCAGAAAAACAATCTAGTGATTCATAGTCATACTTGTCCGAGGAGACAAAACTTTCCATATTAAAGATCAGCCTAAAGGCAATGGTTATTTACAGCTCAGACAAATGTAATAAAAATAAGTAAATACCTAGACTCAAACCAGCAAATCAATCATCTCCAATACCTTGCACAAGAATAGCTACTATCTACATTTCTCTTTAAATATGATGTACTAAATTTTAGTAACCTATAGCTGTACCACCGTGGCATCCAATTCCCATTGGATCTTGGAAACGAAGCAGGGTTGGACCTGGTTAGTACTTGGATGGGAGACCACCTGGGAACACCTCGTGCTGTACACTTGGGAGAAGGACCTAGAAATCCACTCCCAAAAAACAATCAGCTATTGAAAACCCTATGAATAGCAGAGAAGCACTGACAATAGTGTTTCCTCTGTTGTACATAGGGTTACTGTCAATCAGACATTGACTCAACAGCACCTAACAACAACAAATTTTAATATTCTTGTTAAAATTTTTCATTTCATATCTACTCTGAAATATTGTCAGCACTCATTTCAAGTCAAGGGAATCACTCAGTACTGTGGCCCATAGAAACTTCTAGTACATACAGTGGACCTTAAACTTTTGGATTTTACAAAGAGGAAAATTTACATCCACACCAATAAGAAGAGTTGCAATTTCAGAGTAATAACTGAAAACACTCAAATTGGAAATACGTAACTTTAAGAAACATTCCATATTTCCTCAGCCACAAAGAAACAGTAGTTGCATGTTTCATCCCAGTGGGCTGGCTCTGTCCAAGTGCTTCCTTCTTTATGCTGTTTGATGGGACAAGAGGGCACTGTACATGAGACTCAAGCATAGCACTCTTGGTACCTCTAGTCCAGTATGCCTTGTTGGATACTCAAGGCACCAGAGAATAAGATCTCAAATCTATTAACATTCCAGCATATTTTGAACTTAGAGATAGAGATTTCCTACTAGGCTGCCTGTATTGTCACCTGGGATACTGCATTATTGTTCATCCCAGATAAAGAAGTGGGGTGGGGGACAAATTGAGGCATTAATAAGAGGGATGGATAAGCATTAGAACAACAGTGAAAGAGGATTGGTTATTAAAGTATAAAGACACATCTCAAGACAGGTGCATGTGGTAAGATAGAATTTTCAGAAAGATTGAATTCATTTGTAATGACTACCGGTATCTCTTTACATTTATTTTCCAATGTTTATGTTATTTTCCTTCATTCTCCTCTTTGTTGTTCATTGTTGTTAGATGCCGTTGAGTCAGGTCCAACTCATAGCAAACGTTTGTTTTTTTAGCTTGTTTAACCCTGTCTTCTAAATACTTTTTCTAGTGGAGTAGAAATGTCACATGCATACACACAGAGTGTATACTCTTCAAATAGTTTCATAACCTTACAGTCCTACACAGATACTTTCTCATTCCACAGATGTTTTTGGCATGTTCACTTTAACTATAGGATACTTAACTTCTTTCTGAATTTCTTGTGAGAGGTCAAAGCCTCAAACATGTGCCTAGATGAAAACTGAAATTTCAGGATCATAAAATGTTAACCTAAATTTTTCCTTCAGTGTTTAAGAATGACCTTTAAAAGTAGATAAAAATTCATTTGATTAATGTTTTAAAAGTCAATAATGAGCTAGAAAAATGATTATTTGCCCATATATTATAATGTGCCATCACTTTTATTAATACTAGGAAATCCTGTAAGACATAGTTTTACATATGTGAAGTGTAGGTGAACAGTATTAAGACTGACATAACTACCTGGGTAATAGGCAACTTTCATGAGCTTTGGAGATACTGGTAGCATGAATTATAATTAAAATACAGTATATACCTAATCACTGCCTGTCTGTTGGTAGTGCTAATTGTTGTCATTGAATAGACTAAATTGTTTAAGAAAAAGAGAGAGAAAGAGAAAGTCATTCTTCATTGAAGCTATCTCTCTGTATCATTGGGAGCCTATTTTTAGTACCTATAGAAGTCATGATTTTTGAATTTATTAAGGGCTATGGTGAATGATAAAACAAATCATCCATTTACATATCTTGACACTGCTTTGGAGAATACTTATTTCTTACAAGTAAGTGTCACATTGTATATAAAAGCTGGCTAATTGTGTGCTAATCTTCTACATTATCTAGAATTTTCTGATGTGGTATTCTATCAATGGTAATATTAATTTTCCTTATTTCAAATGTATGAAATATCTCCTAAAACCCTATTTCTTTTATAATTTCTATTCTCTTACATTGTGTAATTTTGCATTCAGCTGCTAATTAAGATTAGGAGTGCACATTATATAATGTGTATCCATCTTAAACCACGAAGCTTTTGTAATACATGAAAAATACTAATATTTTATCCATTTTAAATATAAAAAGAAAGAAAGCATTTAAGCACACTACTAGATGTTGTGTTTGTTTTCATGGGTTTTTTCTACATAGTTCAATAGTTTCATTGATCCACTGTTTCTTACAAAAATCTGCCATGCTTTGTGAACTTCACTTTCTAATCTCATACAGCAACTCTTCCTTTATGTTATTCCTGCTCTCTCTGGTCCCAGAACAGTAGGGTTGCCTTGACAAATCTATTCAAAAGCCATTCCTCGGCCTTTATTGGTGGGGACTGGGGCCTTTGAAATTCTCTCCTCACTGCAACACAACTGACATCTTCTTCCAGACAGAATGAATTAAAGAAATACAATAAAACACTTGATCTACCAGTCAAGGATCTTTCCACAGTGACGACGGATTCCATGGTGCACAACCAGGGCAGCAAGCATCTAAAAAATACACAATACATGCTTGTTTACCAGAATAGCAATCACTGATTTTTCCAACATGATTGATGGGATGATTTCTTTTAAAATAAAATCTGTCTGCAAATTCATTGTGTGTTTGTGTGTGTGAAAGAGCATGTGTGTTGGGAAAATTTTTTAAACCCTACAAGGTTAATCGCATCTTTTAAGCCAGAATTCAAATGCAGCTTTAAAATATATAAAAGATATAGAGTACTTTTATATATCTTTTGCCTGTGCTGTAAATTGTCATTACCTTAGAGACTGCTCTTTAATATTGAAAGCATTGTGTGCTCAAACACACAGCTATGACTCACCAGGTTGTATTTCTGTGTAACTGTTTTGATATAGCATTCATCAAAGCAGGTCAAAGTAAAACTTAAGAGATTATATGAGCCAAATTTTGTGAAGTAAATGCATAATTCATTTCTTTTGATAAAACAGTGACAGTATAGTTCAGAAGTTAGCTATTCTTTCACATGTTCAAATTAATCTTTATTTTACTCTAGAAGTTACAAAAAGAACGCCTTTGAAATTTTCCTTTAATTATAATCCTTTCATTTGTTTATTTCTTGGCCATCCCACCTTTTCTTAGCAATATATTGCATCATGATTTACAGGTTACATGTCTTCTTAATATCAACACAGATTGTTTGCTGAGTTTTAAAAGATAAACTTTTTCCACAGTCAAGAGTATCACTGTTTACATAAGAAAAAATTTAAATATAGAGAATAAATTGAATACACTTCCAGTAGCTAATTTTATATGATAAATTTACCTCTTCTACCTAAAACTTTAGTCTTACCTTTAATTAAATTTCAACAATATTGTCTCTGTTACATTGCAGAACTGTTGTAATTGGGTCTCTAGCTCAGAACCGTTGGACACATCAGTGGAGTCCATGCTACCTGACTGTCCCCGAGTCTCAGCAGGTATGTGTTTGATGAAAGGGGTGTGTGTGTGTGTGTGTGTGTGTGTCTTAAGGTGAAAAACATATCAATGAAATGTAAATTCTTCTTTATGAATTAAGTATATTGTTCTGCCTTGAATTGTTGAATGAATTATTGGTAATGTACAGCCTAAGTCTAATCTACTACCAAAATTCATTAAGTGGTTTAAAATGCTTACCAACAAACTTAGTACCATGAGTAGGTGAAACACTTCAAGTGTAATGTAGACAGTTCTTTTGGAGTTTAGGAAAATAAGACAATGCCCAAAAGATAAGGACCAGGTAGTCATGCAGAGTCTTGCAAAGTTATTTGTTTCTGATTGAGCACCAACTCCATATGTCAGGCAGTCAAGGCTGTTGGTGGCCTAGGGTCTTTAGGAAAAAAGTAATTTTCATGTAAAGAGTTTAGTTGGATCTTGTATGTTAGATAGTATTTGCATTGTGGAAAGACATGCAAGATGGCATCCTTGGCAAAGGAAACAGAACAATGCAAAGCCCAAGGCTCAAATGGATCTGAAGCTGCTCACAGAGAAGAAAGATAAGACTGGCCTGCCATTGAGAGGAAAGATGTAAAAAAGTGAGCATCTTCAAAAGCAATGGGCTGTGGAAAGTGTAAGACTGGCATAGATTTCTACCCTACAGAGTTGGTACTTGATTCTCTAGGTAAGAAGAAAGACTGACATTTGTCATTGTTTTCTTGTTGGCTTTCACAGCTCCCGGCCATTTTTGATAGTAACACAAAGGGAGCAGTGGTATCTGGTTATGACTGAAAAAATCACAGGCCTTCCTATGGCCATGAATTCTGGAAAATGAACTGAAGTTTGGAACTGAAAATACTCCACGTAGCAATCATGTTGTTAGATGCTGTTCAGTTGAGTACAACTCATAGCAACCCTAGGTACAAAAAAAAAAAAAACACTGCCCAACACTGTGCCATGCACAGTTTCTTTGTGTTTGAACCCATTGTTGCTACCACTGTATTTCTTCTCGTTTTGAGCCATGCCACATCAGCAAAAGGAGGTCCTAGGAGCTTCCTTTATTTCATTCCCATCATTAAAGTCAACTCTACTTTGAGGAGGCAACTCTTCCCTAGTTGTTTCTTGAATTCCTTCCCTAATGGGGAGCTCATTTTCTGGCATTATATTTGATAGTGCTTCTCTGCCATTCATAGGGTTTTCAGTGGTTAATTGTTTTAGAAGTCAGCTCCCAGGTCCTTCTCCCTAGTCTGTCTTAATCTGGAAACTCAGCTTTAAATCTGTGCACCATGGGTGGCCCAGCTGTTATCTAAAATACTGGTGGTGTAGCTTTCGGAATCACAGTAACATGCAAGTCCCCACAGCATGACAAGCTGACAGACATGTAAAGTATAGCGATCATGTTGTTGTTGTTAGGTGCCGTCGAGTCGGTATCTGACTCATAGCAACCCTTATAGGGTTTTCAATGGCTGGCTGCTTCGGGATTGTCTTGGGAGTGGATTGCCAGGCCCTTCTCCCATTTTTGCGGTGCTGGGAATTGAACTCAGGACCTCAGAGACTGCAGCACAGCGCTCTACCAACTGAGCTAAATCCCAGTCCATAGCAATCATAGATGACAGCTAATCACTAAGTAGTTGGAATTGCAAGCATGTTTACATATTTGCAGGAAATAATTTAGAAAATAGTTCAAGTTCTGTAATGATGAACAATTGTTGTAACTAAACATTGCTACTATCAATACATAAGCTCCAACTGAGCTTTCCTATTATTACATTCTATAGGTCTGTCAATCAGAGAAACAGAACTATGAGGAGATCTATATGCTGCAACATATGTATATATGTGTTTTATTTACATACATATATTATACAACCAGTTTTCATTATTCATGGTTCTGTGAAGTCACTGATGGCCCTGAATTCACAAGCACTGAATCATTACTCCTAAGAGAAATACAGGTTTAGGTTCCTATGAGCTTCTGGTCACATTTTTGTCAACCAGTTGAAATAAACTTGTTTTATGTGTGTTTCTCCTTAAAGACATTTTATTTACTATATGTTGTTGATTCATTAAGATTGAACTCCTAGCCAGTAGCACTTTAATTCATGCCTAAACAAAGCTCATTTAACACATGTATTTCTCCCTAAGGTGCATCATAGCCTTCTTGTGCTTAGGAGCACCAGACAGCACCTGCACACTACATTTGGGATCTATGTGAAACTGTGAAACAACCAGCAAAAAATTTTAAAAACATGAAAAACATGTACTACATAGTCTGTGCAAATGATAGTTGTTTACAGTATGAGAACTGAAAAAAGAAGGCCAAGCATGGCCTTGTTCAACCTCAACTATGAATAGTAATTCACAGTTTTGCCACTTTGCACATGTGCACGCCTATAAGTAATTGCAAATGTGCCATGAATATTGGTTTAGGGATTACAAATAAATGTTAATAAGTAGATAAATTCACAAATTTATAGTCACAAATAATAAAGACAGACTTGATTGTATCAGTATAGAGGTAAGGAGTTATTACTAACATTCGACCAGAGCTGGTTACACGGTCTCTGTAAGAAGGTTGCCCTTGCATTTAATTCTGGAGCTTGGGTCCAAAGATTAGACAGTGAGGGAAGTTAAATGTAAAGTGTCAGAGAGCAAGCATGAGCTAGAACCCATAAGCAAGAGGTGGAGTCCATGAAAATAGAGATAGACTTAAACCCACGTCACTTCCTTTCTTTCTTTGTTGTGGTACTTGGAGGTTGAACCCTGGGCCTTGCACATACTTCACAAGCACTCTACCACTGAGCTGCACCCCAGCTCCTTTTTTATTTTTTATCTTGAGACAGGGTCTCACTAGGTTACACAGGCGGCCTCTGACCTTGAACTTGGATATGTCTGCCTTTGCCTCCTGAGTCACTGGGATTACAGGTGTCCACCACTGTGCCTGACTCCTTGTCAACTCTTGCTGTGTCTGTCTTTGGTGGTATGAGTGTCCTGTAGAAGTCTGCGCTCTTTGTCGTGGACTTAAGTACACACATACCTGCTTCAGTAGTCAGGGATGCTGAGGCAGAAGCAGTCCTAGTTGTTACCACATACCACAAGATGAGCCAGCAGATAAGGAGCAAAGTGTGTACTAGAAATTGCTGCTGCTTCACGTTAAGCCTTGAAGTTACACATATACACCACACACGTACACAAACAAGCCCCCCAAATTTTTTTAATAAAATAAAAAGTAAGAAAAAAATGTCGATGCATCCCACCCTGACCAGAAACATGTTGGAAAAAGAATTCTGGGAAATGTAGCTCATACTAGCCAAATTTTCACATTGAAAATCCAACCACAGTACACTCCTTGCCAATTTGACATTCTTGTACATCTCTTTAAAACATACTTAGTCTCCAGTTAAAGGTCTTCATGAAATTGTGATTCCACCTAACATAATACAACTACTCCCTGTAAAACTAAAAACACACTATCCCTTTCCCCAGAAAAGGAAGTCCCTTTATTGTTCTTGTTTAATGTTCATTCTTCTCACTTTTAGTAACCTGCAATTTAAATACTAAAAGATAAAAATTATTATGGATAGATCTTAGATAATAAAGGAATAAGAGAAGACAAAAACAAAAATATTTAGTATTATATATATGTATATCCATATCAAAGTAGAAATCCTATTGCATTTTTCATTTTTGCAACTGATCATGTAATTGTAGCTGGTATTTATAACTGTCTTCTTCCACTACCCATTCGGTATTCTCTTTGCTCTCAGCAAACACCTTGGCTGGTTAGCTTCTTCACCTAGCAAAATGACCCACACCCTCATTTCTGAAGGGTCTGGACCATTAGCAGTCATGCCTGAACTGGGTTATTGTAGTGTCCTATTGACTATAATTACAGGAAGTACTAACAGGCACACTGGAGAATTTCTTGCATCACACATACATTCTTCCTTACCCACATTGCATAGTACCAATGCAGTTTTCCCTTAGAAACCAGGACCTGTCACCCACCAGTATAGCAGCATCCTCTATTTCCTGTTGATTCAGTGGCATACAGAGCTCAGTGTGTCAAGATGGTAGTTTCAGCTTGTATTTCTGTGGAGTCGTTGGGTCACAAATGAAACATTTTGTGTGGAATCAAGACCTTTTGACCAGCAGAGCCTAACAGCTTGGCAATGGGAAGCAACAGTTTTACTAGTGGATCACTAAGGATACTAGTAAAAGAAGCTAGTCTCACTTCTGCCCCTTCATTTTTAGATCAAGGATAAATATAGCTCTGTATTATCAAATACTGATTTAGAGCAAATTCCGTATCCTTAAAGACATTGTCCCAGCTCCACATGGTGTTATCACCTAGAAGACATCATAACTGAATCTTCAAAAGGTCATTCCACCATTCTGTCAAGCCTGCTGCTTAGGCATAATGGGGAACATGGTAAGACCAATGAATGTTGGCAGACCTCAGGCTCCCTCTTATCCTCTTGCCTGCTCACTCTGATGGAAACCAGCTGTCGTGTTGTGAGCTGCTCTGTGGAGAAGCTAACATGGCAAGGCAATGGTGCCGCTGGCCAAAAGCCAGAGAAGACTTGAGGTCTGCCAACAGCCACATGAGTGACCTTGGAAGAGGATTCTCCCCAAGTTGAGCCATGAGATGTCTGCAACCCCAGCCAGCACATTCATTGTAGCCTTATGAGAGACCCTGAGCCTGAGGCACCCAGCTAAGCTATGTTCAGAATTCTGGCCCACAAAAACTGTGAGATGATAAATGTGCATTTTTTAATCTGCCAAGTTTTGGGGTGATTTGTTCCACAGCAGTAAATAATTAACACAATAAGGTGTATGGTTAAACTTCAGTGCTACTAGTCATTCCAGCCTAAGTAGAAACAACGTTAACTCTTTTTTGAGACTAAAACCTTATAAGGCTCACCTTAGCTCTAATACCTTAGAGTTTCAGAGCAACTCTTTTCAAAAAGACACTAAAAAGTTCATTATTTCTACCCTTTCTCTCCAACTCCCTGGCTAGACTTTGCTGACAATTTATGAGAAAGAAGAAATTTTCTTCTTTATCATACTCACTTGATCTTATACTAAGTCATCTTAATTTATTCAGCTATTCCCCAAACAAGTTTTTCTTAGATCAGAATTGCTACTCTGTGGAACCTTCTCCCTGTGAGTTTGGATTCCAGCATATTTGGCCTATGTCAGAAGTAGATTTTATGCTGGGCATGGTTGTGCATGCCTATGAATCCTAGCACTTGGGAGGTGGAGGTGGTAGAAGCATGAATTTCATACCAGCATGGGCTACATCATGAGTTCCAGGCCAACCTGGGCTATATGGCAAAACTCTCTCTAAAACAAAGAGAAATTTTTATACATCCCTCACTATATCTAGTACTAAATATCTATTGAGCACATAGTAAGTTCTAGGAACTCTTCTAGAAGCTGAGGACATACAAGTAAACGATCCCATTCTCCTAAAAGTTAAAAAAGAAAAGAAAAGAATTGTTTCTTGGCCATTCTACTAGGTAGGTATTTCCTTTTGAAGCTGCCATCAATATGACATTGCATCAAAAGGGAAAAGAGTTATGGCCAACACTCCCAGCACTATCCACACCTATTTATAAAAACTGAATGGTTTTTCAACCAAAATCAGCAGTTTGCTTCAGAGTCCTTAAACATGTTGAGCAAGTAATATTTAGTAAAAGCTTAAAAATAAGGAACAAGAAGTCAGAGACAGTAGGTTCAAAAGGCTATGATGAAAAGGCCAGTATACAGGATTGAAGGCATCAATTAGAGTGGTGACAATGGGAATGGAGATGATTGTTGTTGTTGTTAGGTTCTGTCAAGTCAATTCCAACTCATAGCAAGATGATAGGAGACTAAATACATTCAGTAAGAGTCCACATTCCTTGATAATAAATAGATTAGATGTGGAAACAGAGGAGGCAGTGATAAGCTCTAATATAAATTACTGGGATAATGAAAATATCCTTACCAGAGCTGGGTGCAGTGGCAGTCTGCGTAATTTAGTGAGACCCTGTCTCAAAAAGTAAAAAAATGGGCTGAAGGTGTAGCTCAGTAGTATAGAACTTGCAAAGTATGCAAGTGCAAGGCCCTGGGTTCAACCCCCAGTACCAAAAAAAAAAAAAAAAAAAAAAAAAAAAAAAAAAAAAAAAAAAAAAAAAAAAAAAAAAAAAAAAAAAAAGAGAGAGAGAGAGAGAGAGAGAGAGAGAGAGAAAAGAAAAGAAAAAGAAAATATTCTTACCAGAGGTAGGAGAGCTAGAGGGAAAATAAGGGCAAGATGTGATAAAATTGTTCTATGACCTATTTGAGGTGATAGCAATTGAGGTAATGGCAGGAAATTCAGATGGAAATAAACAAAGGTTGTTGAAGTCCATGGAAAACAGCCAAATTTTTCTAATCAAGAATGGTGTTATCTGTAATTAATGATGTTAATATTAGTCAGATTTCAACATGTACTGACCACAAATTAGTAATGGATGTACATTCAATTTAATGAAGTGGTTTTTTTCTAGCTTATTAATTTACAGGGTTTTTTCTTAAGTTATGATGTACTTTTATCTTTTGACTGAAAGTTTCAAATGATAGCAGTGAGATTGCCTATGAAAATACATACTCATTTAGTACCATGTTTTTCCTTTATAACTAAATCTGTTACCCTTTACAGGAAAAAATTGATGTTTGTAATTCATTTTATGAATGGTATTTATCTGAGTATAAATAAATTAAAAGTAGATAAATAGATATTTTAATTTTTATTTAAAATATCATTGATAATTATTTGCACTACAATCATATCATTTTTATTTTCCTTTTGAAAGCAACTATAATACTGGACAACTCCACCTTTAAAAGTTGGCAGTGTTGAATTTTATGTAAGTTTGATTTATACGTGAAGTCAGACTTTTCTGGTATTATAACATATAGTGAACGGTAGATATTTGAGAAATCTTGAATCCATGTCAAGTAACTAGTTTCCTACTTCCTTTTTATTTTTAATGTTAAACACTGCAAAAATGGGAGAAGAACATGGTAATCCACTCCTGAAGCAATCGTGAAACAATCAGCCACTGAAAACCCTATGAGGGTCATTATGAGTTGGATGAGACTCAGAGACACCTAACAACAACTAGTAAAATCAGGCAGTTAAATACACTGTTATTCAGAGAATTAAATAATTGGTCAAAGGATCTATGTTTATAGTTCACGTTCTAGTTACTTCATTGTAATAAAATGGCAATAGCAAATATCTCTCTCATTTCTTTTGTAGAAGTGTTATGTGTACAATTTCTAGTTTCTGGAAAGATATTTCAAGTTCATCAAAAAAAATCCTGTGAAAATATAATACTCTATTCTTATTAGGCATTTTAGAAGTTAGAAGGCTACCATTTATTTTAAAACTATTATTGATTAATCCTACAGGAATGAAAGGCATTTGTAGAAATATTCTCTCTTCCATTTTCCTATCTCAATTTCTGTGTATAAATAACAAATAACTTACTTATCCTGTTTTCCTACATTCTCTGTGACATTGATATAGTTCAGAAAATATTGCACAGAAACAAGAGCCTCAGAAAGATTAAAAAATATGGTGAAGAAATCAAAATGAAAAAGAATAGTTGAATGAAAAATGTTCAAGGATGTAGAAATCTGGAAATAATAAACCTGAAAGAGACAATGGGACAATAGTAAAGATGAAATTAGAAATGATCTTGTGTGGTGTGCTGCTTCCTAAAAATAACTATAAAATTTTTGGTTATGTATGAGGAGTCAGTCCTTGAGGGTGAAAGAATGGAAAATATATATGATTGAGAACAAAGTTACAGAGCATTGATACCTTCTCACTTCTTCCAAGTCTGAGCACACCTTGCTTTGGCTGATACATGACTAACAGGATACTCTTTGCCAGACCTGTTCTACCTGGGGCTGCATTTGGCTAAGTGCTGGTGTACTGTCATTCCCCTCTGAGTACTCCCTGCAGCCTCATGGAGTGTGCTCAGGCAGCCCTGTGCTGTGATTCAGCCATGTGTGAGACATTGTTCCAGGTGCCAAGGATTCAGCAGTGAATTACAACAGATAAAGATCCCACATGGAGTTTTCATCCTAGTAGGGGAAACAGACAATGAACAAGATAGATTAGAAAAGTATATAGCACGCTAGACAGTGGCAAGAGAAAATATAAAGCAGGAAGAGCACCTGAAGTATGTGTATGTGGAGGAGAGGATATGAACTTTTAGGTAAGTGGCCAAAGAGGCCTTGCTAAAAAGATGTCATTCCTAGGATACTCCTTCTAGTCTTGATCTATCCCACCTCCCTCTGATAAAGACAGTATTTGTGTCTTCTGAGGTCCTTTTCCTAGTCTTTAGAGTACCTACTCAGCTCTGAAATCAGTACCCTTACTCTCTCCTAGCAATCTCTTTTTTGAGTCCTTGAAAATATGACCTTTCCCTCAGACCCATTTTACCAGCTCTCTGAGGTTCATGGCAACCATCAAGTGTGTTTATCAGAAAATTATTAAGATTGGGCTGCTATTCCTGAAGTGGCCCATATAGGAAAGCATAACATTTGTATAGCACTCTGACTTCACAGATAAGGTCCCTGACATCCACAGGTGAGTAGACAGTCTTGCTACTTCAAGCCCCTGCTGTCTGACCTGAAGGGTGAGGATCTTGACATGCCTGTGGCCACATTACATCAGGTACACAGGATGGAAAGCTCTACCATATAATGTCATTTTCCACCTGCTGTTTAGGAAAGACCTGACCTTAGATTGACTAAAATTGTGTCATCTGGATAGATGCCTAATGCCTGTTAGTATATTTCCTGCAAGAACTTGTACCTGTCACATTGTTCCTTGTAGGGTAGGGTTGTTCCCTACCATGACTCAGTCAGGCTTTTCTCTATTATTTTAATCTAACACATGAAATAAATGTGGGCACCTCAAGATTAGAAAGATAACAGCACAACATAAAAAAAAGAAGAAAATGAAAGAAACAAACAATAGATAAATGTCTTGAGTTAACAATTAAAATTGAAAAATTACTATATTTAGATGCACCTTTTTTAATGTGGATATAGAAGGGTGCCATTGATAACATATACCTGACTGCCAAGAGACATTTCCTCGCCAGAACATGAAGTGGAGTGTTAACAATTACTAGGTGAATTTGAATTTTAGACAGCCTGATAATGAAACCCTAATTTTTCTTTGCTTAAGTAGTCCAGATTGACTGTTTACACTGACTTAACTTACTGAATATTTGCTAAATATACACTTCATGTTATTGCTGAAAATATCTCTTGAGGAGATGACACTACAGAGTTATATCTCTTCTTTGTTAGTGAATAATCACTTCCTTCTAAAGATAGCAAAGAAAAATCAACAGTAATTGCTGCTAGAATGTGGCATCATTCAGAATATGTAGATAAGTTGAGTTGTCTAATATGTTTTTAGACACAGATCAAATTAATTAGGTAATTGAAAATCTATACTTTGCCTTGTAAACAGATCTTAAAATTGAAAACATATTAAATATGATACAGTGCCACTCGACTATATGTACTGCTCAAGAACTGTAGTGTTACTCTTTCCATTCAAAAGAGATATTCTAATCTGGTAAGTGATACTTTCACTAAGTAAATAGCACTTTTCATGCATTTTTTGTTCATTGCTATAGAATTGGCCCTGTAGCTTTTATTTATCAGTTTCCCTTTTCATTGTTCTGTGCTACCTTATAATTATTAGTTAATGAAAGGGATGAGTAGTCTAAAAGTTGACCACCAAAAATTCTGTGTTTGCAGTGAATCATTCATTATAAATAGCTGAAATCAGGAACTCTAGAAAACTAATTGATTATAAAATTATTTAAGATAATCCATCTAAATATAAGATCTCTATATAGACTACTAACATTTTCTCTGACTATAAATACACACACACACACACACACACACACACACATATATATATATTTAATCAGGTCCCATATATTATCCTGTGATTTTGACTCTTTCAGTTTCCTAGTAATCATAGTGACTGTAAGTAGTCTCACTCTAGAAATCTCACTTTAAAAAAATTAAAAATAGCCACCGTGTTTTTTTACAGCTTTCTGAACCAATTTGTGAAAAATTCTTCCAAGAATTTGGCAGTAAAGGTGGCAACTCTCCTTTTACTAAACTAACTCTTCTCTTTAAAGATAAAAAATATTAAAACTAATTATTTTGGGGATGCTTTTGGAAAAATAACTGAATAATATGAATTTATATTTGTACTTGAAAATGAGTTACTAGTTAATATGGTAAAGTTATTACTTTTACTACTCCCATAGCAATGTCTTATAGCTCTTAATGCTATGTGTGTAATTGCCAGAGAAATAAGTCAGGTCTGGTTTCCAATCTCCCCCACCTAGAGATTCTTGGTCCTGCTAGCCGGTGCACTTACATCTGTCCTAACCCACATGTCTCTGTTGCCCCCTACCTAACCTATGTGGTTTGCTTGGGTTCACTTGCCTATTACTTCTCTTTGACTGTGGCTATGTGCTTCCCTCAGCCTCAAAGGTCAGTTGCTCTCCAAGGCAAGTTTCCAATGATGAAACTGTCTGTTGGAAAAAATACTCTCAAAACATATCTCTTCAGAGAAATAGCATTGCTTTCTAGGGGTGATTCAGAACATCTAAAATGAATATTTGGTACTAAAATGAAAATTCAAAATGAACATTAAGCACTATATACATAGTGCAAATATTTTCAGCTTATAAAATCCCAAGATGTTCTAAGTTGATTATCAGCCTGCTAAAAGCAGGAATATAATTTCTGGTTTTGTTTCCATCTTATCTCTTAAAATATAGCTCTTGTCAAGAGGAAACTTGTTCTATTTAATAAACATTTTTTACATAATTTGCTTGGTCGGTAACTTGTTTTAAGATGTGAAAATTGATTTAATGAAATTTAACAGATAGTTGATAGCTAAACATTCTTTGAGATTTTGACCTCATATTTCTGTCTGTAACGTCTGTTACTATCTCCTTTAACCATAGATATCTCACCCTAACTATTCGATATGTTGTACCAGTAAATGAAGATAACATATACCAGCTAGTTCATAGATGTTTTGGATAACCATGTGGCACAATCCTTGAGAGAATTCAGTTGTGTCATATAATTTCTTAATTTCTAAAATACTATAGAACTAACTTGTTAGAAATTTGGGTAAGAAACATACATCATTTAAACTTTCTGTAGCAATGATTTAAGTGATGCTTTAAAGAATCCTAAATTAAAATTTTCTAATAAGTTAAAAGCAATATTGGATTGAAGATACAATTAGATGTTGTTAGCTAATGTGTCAAAGGTGAAAAAAAAAAAGGAATGTGAAGACCATTGCACGGTGGTGCATGCCTGTAATCTCAGTACTGGAGAGGCTAAGGCAAGAAGATTGTGAATTTGGGACCAGCTTGGGCTGCACAACAAGACCCCATCTCAGAAAAACAAAAACAAAAAATACAAAAAGAAATGTGAAATTTTTCAGATTTTTACTCTTATTTATTTTTAGGAAATTATCTTCAAAGAAATTTAGCCTTCTTTCAATTTTAATTTATGTAGCATAGTAGGCAGGCCTTTCTTTCTCTGATTCCAGAAGGAATGTTACTCAATTTTAAATAAGGCATTGTTAATTTAAAATAGGGCTGGGATTA
The DNA here is from genome assembly GCA_007922755.1 of Pedetes capensis. NCBI lineage: Eukaryota > Metazoa > Chordata > Mammalia > Rodentia > Pedetidae > Pedetes > Pedetes capensis. The sequence continues at coordinate 41,522 of VMDO01002283.1, forward strand.
ACTCAGTGGGTAGAGCGCTGCTCTGCAGTCTCTGAGGTCCTGAGTTCGATTCCCAGCACCCCAAAAATGGGAGAAGGATGTGGCAACCCACTCCCAAAGCAATCCCGAAACAATCAGCCATTGAAAACCCTAGGAGGGTCGCTATGACTCGCACACAACTCAAAGGCACCTAACAACAAAAAATTTAAAATAAGACATTGCAGTTTAGGTTTTTGCAGTACTTCTCTTATGAAGAAATATTCCCTCTGTTATTTGTTTTTACTTTCTTCAGAAGCAGTATCAAGCATGTAAAAATAACATAGAAAATAAAGTTTAAATTTTAGAAAATCTGAATTTATCAATTAATTATTAATTTGTAATCTTGATTTATTTCATCCAAAGTTGGAGCCTAATTCTAATGTCTTATCTCAAATTTGAGTTATTCTTGGTTCTCTTGAGGCAAGAAACTTACTGTAAATATTTACTGTGTAATTCTGCAAAGATTTATTGAGTATCTAATATGTACTAGGTGCTATTTTAGATTCTAAGCCTATAGAGGATGTTAGACATGACTTTTCCTCCTTAAAGGGTTCACAGTCTTCTAGGAAAAAAATCTTGTTTTTTTGTAAAATTTCTCTTTGTTTTTCTCCAGACAATGATCATTGAAATGGGAGGTGGGGTTGTTACAGGGAGTAGTTAAGGTTAATGAACACCAGAATCTAAGCATAATTTCTTAGTTCACTGACACCATCCTCATTAAATGGTTCTCTGATGCATATGAGAATTAATGGTACCTTCCGAACATGTCCACCCTCCTTCCACACTATTGTAAGAACCTGACTTTTTACTCTAGATACACATTCCAAATGTATGTTATGTCTCATTTCAGACTCATTAATAGCAGTAAGTCAGCATTTATTTTTATTGTACATATTTATGGGGTAAAGAGTGATAATTCAGTTCATATATACAGTGAGAAATTATTAAAATCGGTAGTTAAAATTCTCATCTCTTAAAATAATTACAAAAACTTTTTATTAGTATATATCAGTAATTATAGATATTTATGAGATATACTATGATTTTTAAAATTGCACACAGTATAGTTGGATTCATTATGGGATATTCATAGAGTTACATCCTGTGCTTTGCACTTGTTCTCTCCTTCTTTACCCCTCCATGTTGTTCCCCCTGCCACTCCCACCTTCCCCATCACTCTCCCCCTCCCACTGGTCCCTTCCCCACTTTTGTTGGGTCCCCTTGTTTCTTACAATCTTAGATATATGCATTAATTTGTATATATAGCTATGTGTGTGTATATATATATATATATAAACTTTATATATATAAATATATACATTTTATATATACATATAAATTTAAAAACTGTGCATATATGTATGTACACATATAGTTTTTTTGTTTGTTTGTTTGTTTTAAGGTAGATCTAAGGTAGATTTTTTATTTTATGGTAGATCTAAGCACCTGCTTATGAGTGAAAATGTGGTATTTCTCTTTTTTGGTCTGGGTTATTTCACTTAAAATGATGATCTCCAGTTCTACCCATTTTGCTGTTAATGACATAATTCATTCTTCTTTACTGCTGAATAATGTTCTATTGTGTATATATATCACATTTTCAATCCAGTCATCTGTTGATGGGCATCTGGACTGATTCCATACCCTTGTAGTTGTGAAGAGTGCTGCAATAAACATGGAAATGCAGGTGTCCCTGTGGTATAATGACTTATCTTCCATTGATTATATTCGAAGAAGTAATATAACTGGGATTGTATGGTAGTTCTATTTTTAGTTTTCTGAGGTATTGCCATACTGATTTCCATAAGGGATAAACTGATTTACAGTCCCCCCAGCAGTGTAAAAGGGTTCCTTTCCTCTGCATCCTTGCTGGGATTTGTTGTTGTTTAATTTGATGATGTTAGCTAGTCTAACTGGAGTGAGATGGAATCTTAGTGTAGCTTTGATATGTATTTCTTTGATGCAAGGGATATTGAACTTTTTTAATATATTAATTGGCCATTTGTATTTCTTCTTTTGAGAACTGTCTATTCAATTCTATTGCCCCTTTATCTGATTGTTACTTTGGTGTTTAATTTCTTGAGTTCTTTGTATATCCCAGTAATTGATCTTCCGAGTAGGATGCAAAGATTTTCTCCTATTCTATGGACTCTCTACTCTGTTGTTTCCTTTGCTGTGCAAAAGTTTTATAAGTTTATGTAACCCCATTTGTTGATTCTTGGTAAAATTTCCTGGGCAATTAGAGTCTTTTTAAGAAAGTATTTGCATATGCCCATGTTTTGGAGTGTGTTCCCTACATTTGCGTCTAATAGTTTCAAAGTTCTGGTTTTGTGTTAAGATCTCTGATCCATTTTGAGTTGGATTTTCATACAGTAATTCAGAATTTATTAAGAAGAGTTGGATTTACTATGACTGTGAAAATTTATATTTTCCATCACACTGAGTATAAAATGAGGTAAGACTAGTACCATATCATTGAGTTATATTAACATTAAGTGAACTGATCTACATAGGACTCTCAAAATAGTTCCTGGTATATGTGTAATAGTGTGTGTATACATAAGTATAGGTAGTCCTTTTTTTGCACAGCTTTAATAAACCTAAATTTTAGTTACCCCAGTTTAGTCAAATACTACTACTCCCCAAAAACACAATGTTCAAATTTCAGTTAAACACAATATCTTAACTGTGAGTGACTGCATTAAGTATAAACTTTGCTACTAGCTCTTCAGTGCACAATCTCTATGTAAATAACAGGCACACATTATGATCAATGGCCAATCATATCACTTCTTTAAAAATTTGTCACTGCATTGGTGATGTTATATCTGTTTTCAGTTCACACACAGCACTGTGTCCTGTGTTATAAAAATGGATGATCAAAAGAGAGACTTTACCAACAAAAATGGAGGTGCACCAAAGGAATGAAACAGTGGGAATAAAATTGGAAAGTGTGTATGACCAAAAAAGGTATATAAAAGATATACTTGAGCCATATTTAAGTTTTTTGATAAGCACTGCTCAAATTACTTTAAAGAAAGTTTTACAAAGAAATAAAGTATTTTGGTTCTCAATCTTCCTGATATTTTAAATTATAGTATCCCAAATAAAATTTGTTTCATAGCTGACACTAAGCAAGAGGATTTTTTGCATGTATGGTAGTTGGAGATTGCACCCATGACCTCTGACATACTTTGGAAGCGCTCTACCAATCGGCTGTAACCCCAATCCACTTTTTATTTTTTTATCTTAAGATAGGGTCTTGTAAAGTTACCCAGGCTGCTTCTAGCCTCAAACCTACAATCCTACTGCATCCACCTCCCAAGTTGCTTGGCTAACACATATGAGCCACCATGACCAGCAAGAGGCTTTTTAACATTTTAACCAAAAAATTTAGGCCATTGAACAATTACAGCTTTTTAATTTTTGATTATTGTGATTATTTTGCATGCTTTCAATCTTGGTAGTCATTTTTGTAGTCCTACGTTCCATGCAAAGTGAGGACTTCCTGTAGTTTTACTATTAGCAATTATTTTGTCCAGCAAGTCCAATGCTGTAGTTTTAGAAATTGTTCACTACCAGCCAGGCACAGGGGCTTATGCAGGTAATCTCAGCGATTTGGAAAGCAGAGGCAGGAAGATTGCAGGTGCAAAACCAGAGGCAGCCTGTGTAGCTTAGCAAGATCTTGTCTCAGGATAAGAGAAAATGGGCTGGGAGTGCAGCTCTGTGATAGAGCACTTGCAAAGCATGTATGAAGCTTTAGGTTCAACCCCAACATACTGGGGGAAAAAAAAGGAAGGAAGGAAGAAATTGTTCACTGCTTTCCAATATTCAAGAATTCAGAAACATTCTGTCATTTCTCTTCTGCTCTTTGTACTTTCTAGGTTATCTTTGTCCTCGTTCATGTTGTTGTTGTTGTTAGGTGCCATCGAGTCGGTATCCGACTCATAGCGACCCTCTATACAACAGGGGAAACACTATTGTCAGTGCTTCTCTGCTGTTCATAGGGTTTTCAATGGCAGATTGATTTTTGGGAGGGGGTTGCCAGGTCCTTCTCCCAAGCCTACAGCTTCTGGTGTTCCCAGGTGGTCTCCCATCCAGGTACTAACCAGGCCCGACCCTGCTTAGCTTCCGAGATCTGATGGGATCCGATGCCACAGGGCTACAGCTGCAGGCTGTCCTAGTTCTAGTTATGTCTTATCAGAGGATTACTCTCAGAGCCTCCTGATCATCTCCTATAGGACAGTACTCAAACTCATTATTTTACTGTTCTTCAGTATTCTACCCTATTTGTTCATTCTCCCAAGTCTTCTACTTAAATTCCATGTTAAAGTCTTTCTCTCTTATCCTTCTTCCTATTAATATCCTATTCTTCCATACTGTTCTTCAACCCCTAACAGCCTATCAGTTCCTTAATACATAGCCTTCCTTTCAAAATGGCACTTGCCCTAGAACATATCCTTATGAAAAACTTCTTTAAATTCATTGGTTTCTGCCTTATGTTTATCTACATTTCCATCAATCATGAAAGATCAATGTCTTTCTTGAATTTAAATTATTACAGAAAATTTTATGTTAAGTAAAATATAAAATTCTAACCGGTATTCACCGGTTCACCGGTGTTCACCGGTAACACTTGCTAATGATGCGAATAAAAATAAAAATTAAAAATAAATGCTGTACATTTTTATGCTGTATCCTTTGTACTTCTTGACCCAAGTGGATATATATTTGAATATTCAAAATTGAAATTTACATTAAATGAATAATGATAATATAAATCTTGCTTTTAGTTTTCTAGTCACAGTTGGTTTGATATAATTGTTCCCAGAGCTCTGAGGATTTCAGAAGATGAAACTTTCTTCTACCTGATGTTTTTTACACTCACATAGAATGAAGAGCAGGTTTCTGGGAGCTCGAACAATGGACTCCAGACAGTTAGTTTGATTTGGCCACAAATGTGGCTTAAAAGAGAGGCTTACAACGTGATCAGTTCTCTTAAGACTTTGGAATCAAAGTAACATGACTTAGGGAGAGGATTTAGTTTGATACATTGACTAAGGCGCTTTGGGAAGACGTTGTTGTATTTTTGAGTCAGGATTCTCACAGTGTTTCATTATGTAGTCCAGACTGACCTGGAACTCACCAGGTAGCCCAGGCTAACCTGGAACTGGCAATCCTCCTGCCTCAGCCTCTCAAGTACTGGGATTACAGAAGCGTTACCACCGTGCCTGGTTCTAACTTATCAGGTTTAAAATGCTAAAAGAATTCTTAACCTACAGATTTAGGTAAATTTCTGCTTATAATTTTTAGTCTTGTATTACCTCTTGAATTTCCGTGATACCTAAGATAAGAGTTCATTTTTCAAAATATGGCATGAGTGACTCCATTTGGCTTCATTTTTTTTATGCGATCCCAAGGATTCATGGGGGTCCCAAACTTGTGTTGGTAATAGTACCAAAGTCAGTAAATTTGAAATATCTTAAAAAAAAAAAAAAAAAAACACCTCATGGAACCTAAAAGAGTTATCTAGTATTAACAAAAATTCTATTCTACTTCTCATTTACTTCTCTGAGCCCATGTCACACCCTGAGTTGTTTCCTTGGTTATACTGCCATTTTTGTTGGGCATATTTTACTGCTCAGTTTAATGGAAAATTTTTCGTTAGTTGTGCATCTCCTGCTCTAAAGTGGAATCAGAGTGAAAATTTGAACATAGAAGATAGTAACTGCACTCTGACTACAGTAATCAATGCCAGAACATCCTTAAAGCTCTTCTGCTGTAACAAGGGCAAACTCAGCTAAAACAGGAACCTTTAAACTTAGTCTCTGTCTATGAATTGTTGTTGTTGTTAGGTAACGTTGAGTTGGTATCCGACTCATAGCGACCCTCATAGGGTTTTCAATGGCTGACTGTTTCGGGATTGCCATGGGAGTGGATTGCCAGGACCTTCTCCCATTTTTGCAGTGCTGGGAATTGATCTCGGGACCTCAGAGACTGCAGCGCAGTGCTCTACCAACTGAGCTAAATCCCAGCCCCGTGTCTATGAATATACCTGACTTATCACCATAGTGCCTTTCAACTCTACTCAGCTCAACTGCTCCTCTTGCCTTATACACATAGTTAAAACTTGTTAAGACTTCTGGTGAGGGCTTTGGGGTATTTAACACTCTTGTACAACACAGGAACTTCATATTTCATGAATATCTCAGATCTACAAAATAAAATGGAGGTCTTTTCTGTATATTCTAATTCTCTTTATGGTCTCTGACTACATACATATATTTGTGTCATTGAACATTGATTTCTAAGCAACAGTTACATCATAGGAGTCATTTTTTAAGATGATAAAAAAGTGGCAACAAAAAAAAAGTAACAAAAAAATTCTGTCATCTTAATTTGAAGTTTGGGGGTGGGGTATAACTCAGTTCGTAGAGTGCCGCTGTACTCTCTAAGGCCCCGAGTTCAATCCCCAGCACCACAAAAATGGGAGAAGGACCTGGCAACTTAATCTTGAAACAATCCTGAAACAATCAGCCATTGAAAACCCTATGAATAGCAGAGAAGCACTGACAGAGTGCCAGAGAGTGTCTTGTTCTGTTGTACATAGGGTCACTATGAGTTGGACTTGACTTAACAACACCTAATAATAACAATCTGAAGTTAAGAAAATCAAGGAAATTCTGTGTTGGCAACACTGCTACAGTCTAGTTTTTCTCTACATATTATATGGGTCAAAGGATCTTGTGTTATATTATTCACAAACAGCCATCCTATCACCCATGTTCTTATCCTATATTATTCCCTATTCTAAACATGCAACTGGGGTTTATCTCGGTTGGTAGAGTGCCACCCTTTGCTCTCTGAGGCCCTAGGTTCAATCCTCAGCACCAGAAAAATGGGAGAAGGATGTGGCAACGCCCTCCCAAAACTATCCCAAAATAATTACCCATTGAAAACCCTATGAGGGTTGCCATGAGTTGGATTCAACTCACTAGCACCTGACAACAGTAACAACATACTGAACAATGCTATTGTTATCTATTATGAAAATTGTCTCCTAGAGCAATAAGTGAACCTCTTTAGTAAGTACATTGATTAAGTCTTTTTCCGTGTTATAATAACTTTAATGTTTTAATTTTGTGTACTTCATTATTGTTGTTGTTGTTAGGTGCCGTCAAGTCGGTATCCGACTCATAGTGACCCTCATAGGGTTTTCAATGGCTGACTGTCTCGGGATTGCCTTGGGAGTGGATTGCCAAGTCCTTCTCCCATTTTTGCAGTGCTGGGAATTGAACTCCGGACCTCAGAGACTGCAGTGCAGCGCTCTACCAACTGAGCTAAATCCCAGCCTGTGTACTTCATTAGTTTTTCTTAACTGCATAACTTAGGTTTGATGTCTTATTTTGCTTTATACAGTTTAGTATTAAAGATCCACAGAAAGAATTGACAATTTAATCATTTTAGTGTATTTTGAGGTAGTTTTCACTGAACTAACTTGTTGTAATGTGTGGTGTTAACTTTCTCACCATAAAATGTGAGGCATCTTTCCTTACCATACTTAGTAGCCAGAACTTTCCTGGATTCTTGACTTTATTTTCAGATCCAGAGAAGGACTTCCTAGTGATTAGTCTCTGAATCTTGTCTCCTGCTTTGCCTTTCTTACTGCTCCTTGACTAATATGGTTTTTGGGGCCACATATCTTCCCTTCTGAGTGACAGTGTCTGTACACCAAAATGTCTAGTCTCAGTGTTAATTTAGTAGGATGCCTGCAGAGTAGGGAAGCCTGCAAACATCAACACCATGGGCTGGGCGCAGTGGCACACAAATGTAATCCAAGTCACTCAGGAAGGTTGAAAGTTCAAAGCCAGAAGCAGCCTAAGTAACTTAGTGAGACCCTGTCTCAAAATAAAAAGTAAAAAATGGGCTGAGGATACAGCTTAGTGGTAGAGAGCTTACAAAGCATGCTTGAGGCCCTGGGTTTAACCCCCAGTACTGTATTAAAAAAATAAAAAATCAGCATTATGTAGTCTCCCTTGCTTCTTCTGTCTGGCTGTGGCATCATTCTTAGATTATCTGGTTGGCTCTGTTGATTTAACTGCATTCAAGAAGGATTGTTTTGTGCTTTGTTTTGCTTTGTTGGAGACTACTGGAGAAGTGGAACTTCTCATGGACTCTTGAACAAAGCCCTATCCTTTTCTATCTGACCATGAGCAGCTTTGGGAGAGATGGATTTGGAAGAATGAAGAAGCAAAGATCTCCTGCCTGGCCAGTGAAATAACTGATCAACAGGATGGCATTAAATTAAAGGCAGGTCACTTTACATCAAGCTGTTTTTCCATGGGGCTGACTGTACACAGAGCATGTGTATAGCTTATACATTAGCACATTACTTAGCACATACATACAAAGTAAATGATATCCGTAAAATCCACTTGAGAGGTTCTATATCTCCTAGCTGGAAAGCTAAGACATGAAATTCCAGCTATAACTCTGCCTCCATCTTTTCCTTCTTCTTACCATCAGTAGACCTTGGCAATTGACTTTGCCACCTTAGAATTGTTGATATCGTTGTTAGTTGCCACCAAGTTGGTGTCTGACTCATAGCAACCCTATGTACAACAAGTAAAACACTATTGTTAGTGCTTCTCTGTTATTCATAGGGTTTTCAATGGCAGATTGATCTTTGGGAGTAGTTTGCTGGGTCCTTCTCCCAAGCCTACAGTATCTGGTGTTACCAGGTGGTCTCCCATCCAAGTACTAAGCAGGCCTGACCCTCCTTAGCTTCCGAGATCTTACAGTATTGGATGCCACAGTGCTACAGCTGCTGGTCTCCTTAGAACAGGGGACATTTAAGGAGAATCTAAGAATACAAATTATGATACTTTGTGCATTTCTACTTAAAGCAATTCTTTTAAAAAACCACTTTTAATTCCAAATACCCTAATAACATAAAATTCTTAAGTTTTCTTTGAGTGAGTATAACTGTCTTACTGTCTTAACAGTTTCTCTTCTCCCTTATGTAGATTATAAATACATAGGGTCTGGGACCATGTGTTTTGTATCCTTACTTTGTAATTCCCTATGGATAAGACTGACCTGATTCTTACATTGTAATCTAATCACTTACTGAGAGGTGCCCCATATTTGTTGAAGGTGATGGATTAGCCTTTCAAATTCCCTGGCCCAGGCACTGCTGGTTGTCGTGGGCATTGCCTTCAGCTGCCTTCCTTTGATCTTTGCTTCTCTTCCAACCAAATATGTTCCTGCTTATTTCCCCTGATCATTCCACTTCCATAGCACATTAAATATACTGTTAAGGAGATATCAAGGCTTCCCTTAAGAATATGAGCTTTTCTTTGTGACAGCCCATATGCATAAACTAGGAGATATGCAGATATTGGTGATGAGATCTGACCAAGTACAAAGAAAGCCTTAATTGAGAGCACTCAAGTTAATTTTAAAACCCATCAAGTTAATATTGCCTTCCTTTTTAATTTTAATATTTTCATCCACTATATTTTAACTCATTTAGTGTAATAAAGCTTAACTCAAGTTCATTTGAACTCAGTTTTTTCCAATTTGATAAAAATATTTCTATTCAACTATTGTTTTTAAATTACTGACAAATCTCTGGGGTTCTCCTGTGCAAGCAGGCTGTTTTTAATATGTACGCCTTAATGTATAATTGTTCTGTCTCTCCTTTATCTCTATTTGTGATCTACCTTTCATTCTCTTTAGCAGACACTGTTTGCTTTGGGATTTGAAAAAGTAGCATGTGGAGAGACTAGATCTCAGCAAAATTATTTTTAAGTAAAATCCTATATATTGTAAGCTGTTTCTCATAGATTGTCATCTTGAACTATAATTCAAGGCAAATTAGAAGCCCTTTCAACATTAATGGTACAGAGGTTCACTATTTATCATTAAATACATATTTTTTTTGTCTTCCCACTACTTGCCAGGATAATTCCAAGTGTTGAGGATCTAGCAGTCAACAAGACAGACAAGGATCCTGCCTTTAACCAACACACATTCTAACAGGAGGTGCAGCAGATGTACAAACTACAGACAAATTAAATACTCAAGCTGTAGAAACAGCAATTGATCTCCTAATTCTTCTTTTCCCTCTATTTTTACCTTAAGGCCATATCTACAACCTTGTTACCCGTAGTGCTGAGTTTGATTTAGTCTCAAGGTACTATCCTTATCTAAGAAGAGATGTGTTAGGACCTTGTTATAATATGAGAGAAGAGATGAGAGGTACCTGAGAGTGTCAAGTTTGTCATTGTTAAACTGGAATTAAATGAGCTTTACTCTCAGAATCATAAAGGCAATCATTCATTAAGCAAGCATTTATTGAGCACTGAATCAGTTAGAGTTCTGTTATGTTTCAGGCTCTCTAACTCCTACAGGCATGCCGTTAAGAACCTCACAGTTTAGTTGGAGAGACAGAGACATACAATAAATAATTGCTGATATTTACTAGTAGCAACATTAAGTAATAATGTCATAGTAAAAACTTATTTTAAGTACAAGAGGAACTGCAAAAGCAGTAACAGCCTTTTGTCTGCCTGGGGGAAGCCTCACCATAAGAGAATATCTAAACTGAGTCTTAAAGGTGATAGGAAACACAGCATGCTTCATTTGTTCAAAATGTTTACTGAGTAAGCACCTTGTATGTGCCAGGTACTATTGTAGGCTCTGCAGACACAGAAGTGAACTAGACAAAGCCTTTGCCCTCTTGGTAGTAGAGAAACACACAACAGACAGATAAATAATAAATGTATATTAAGTGGTGATACCCATTATACCAAAAATAAAATAGGTTAAGATAGGGAACAGAATGGCAAGGAATGCTGTTTAAATAGGTTGATCAGGGACATCCTATCTAATGAAAAACTATTTGAGCAGAATCCTGAGTCATATGAGAGAATGAGAATAATATTCAGGTGAAGCCATTTCAGGCAGAAGGAATGACATGAGCAAGGGCATGATGGTCATGAAAGCCTGGCATCTTTAGAGCAAAGTGAGAAGGAGCAAGAGGCACCTTGGGCCAGGGGACAGTTTGGTTGTGGCAGAGTAAGGAAGGAACCAAATGGTGAGAAGCTGTGTATACCATAATTAGTAATGTGACTGCCTACATCGTCACTTGAGGGAAGAATGACCAGGTTTTGAAGATATTTTAAGAGGATGATATAGTTAGATTTTTGTTTGGTTTGTTGAATTTGGACAGGTTTGGTTTGGTTTTTGGAAAATTATCACTAGCCAAAGTATGCCAGATGAACCTAAAGAAGTCCAAAAAAGCCAGTTATGACGTTATCATGATAGTACAGATGAGAAATTATATGAGCCAAATTAAGATAGTAAAATGAAGTTATGGTAGAGATGGTAGAGTTTCAATGTTTTAGAAGACCTGTGTATAAGATTTGATGCCCTGTGGAGTATGAGAAAAGTCAAGAACAGCTCCAGAGTTTAATCCTGGGTGACTCAGAGGGTGAGAATGTCATTAACCTATGGAGGTCCATGGAGGACAGGCAAGTTTAGAAGCACAGAAAATTAATTTGATTTGGGGTAGTAGAAATCCAAAACTGAAAATTAGAAGAGAAGTAAAGGCTGAGATAAAAGTTTGGCTGATAATAGCATTTCATGTAAATTTTAGAAGAAGAAAGAGCAAAAAGAGTGGTTGGTATTGTCAGATACTGCAGAGAAATTTAATAGGTTGGGGGCTTTTAAAATGATATTGGATTTGACATCAGAAGGTCATCAGTGACTTGATGATCAAGAATTTCAATATATGTGAGTAGAGACAGCTACATCATGATTAGGTTAAAGAATGAAGAGGTGAGAGGCTGGGATTGTACAGACAAAGCCACTGTCATCTTCTGTGGAAGCTTTCATTATTAGGTCAGATCTCTTCTTCCCCTTCCTTCCTTAGCTTTCTCTGCTCAGAAAGGACTAGATGCTGAGGTAGGGGTATGATAAAGGATCAAATTAAGATCATTAGGTCTCTAATGGGAGAGGCTATGGAGAGTGGTGCTTGTTGTTAATGAGTCAGATATTTCAGAGCATCCTCAGTGGGGAACTACAGGTCATACCAGTCCAGATACCTGTCTCCAGAGAGAAAAAAAGATGGCAGGCACACATAGGTATCTGTTGGATGAGAAAATTATGAACCAGGAAGCTCTGGTAGAATGAGAAACAAAGGGCTTGCAGGACTGGTGAAAGAAATGTGGGATTAGTTAAGAACCTCTGCCCCAGGGAAGGAGTAGAATATGGCACAGTGTGGGGGTGGGGTAGACGCTGAGGCAGTAAACTGTTGTTAACTAGAAATTCAAGCAGGGATGCCTCCTTTCTTAAGGCCTGGAGACTCAGGATGTGCATAGAAGGAACTGTTACCAGTATGTATGGTCATAAAGATAGTAGAACAGTTAATGTGGTGGTCCCAGAAACACCTGCCAAATAGATGTTTAATAAATATTTGTGAAATGGAAGGGATTAGACAGCTGAGTTTCTGAAAAACTGTATGTAAATACCTGAGTTCCTTTCAAGGATAGGATTGTGGAAGTGACCAGGGAACCCAGACTGCTTGAAAGTGCATAGCTTCACGTTTGCAACTTGTTGGGAGTTAAAAGCAACAGTCAGGGGAAGGGACTGACTCCTTTAACCCTGAAGACCCAGGGGGTTACAAATTAAATGGGTCTACAAGATTTCGCCACGTCTGGACAAACAGACTTGTAGCCTGTTTCTTTTGCTTGCAACGGGTCTGCCCACTGGGCGTGGCGAGGCTCGAGGGCGAAGCTGGTGGCTGTTCAGAAGCCTCGAGAGCCATCAGTTCCTACCAGTCTCTCGCTGGGGGTGCCATCGTACCCCATGGCAGCAAACAGACCCTCAAACGTCTACCCACAATGGGGCAGTGGTGCAGGTGGCACCAGAAGCCCAGTGCCTATGCTGGTTGACACTCCAACCTGGCTGAACGCTGAGGAAGCTCCTGGCAGGATGATGATGCGGCCAGGGGTGGGGCCTGGTGTCTTCCCTGGCCCTGAGATGTGGGGAGTGCCCCTAGGTCTCCCCACCTACGATTTACAGGGAGGGATGGCGCCCTTTGGAGCTGGTGGGGCAGGGGCCTGCTTCCGGAGCCCCTCTGAGGACACTTGCCTCGGACCCTACATCGCCCTGAGGTGCATCCCGAAGTTGGCGCTGCCAGAGGACGTCTCAGCCATAGAGGAAGAGATGAAGCAGCTGGCGAAGGAGCTGAGGCAGAAGAGGATGAACCTGGGGTACTCGCAGGCTGACGTGGGGTTCGCCGTAGGAGCTATGTTTGGGAAGGTGCTTAGCCAGACAACTATATGCCGCTTCGAGGCCCAGCAGCTCAGCCTCGCCAACATGTGGAAGCTGCGACCACTGCTGAAAATGTGGCTGGAGGAAGTAGACGAGAAGAACATCCTGGGCTTGTGCAAAATGGAAATGCTGTTGCAGCAGGTTCGGAAGCGGAGACGGGCCAGCCGAGAGAGACGGATCGGAAACTACCTGGAGAAACTATTCTTGGAGTGCCCGAAGCCCACACCCCAGCAAATCAGCCGCATCGCTGGGCACCTCCGGCTGCAGAAGGACCTGGTCCAAGTTGGGTTTTGTAACCGTAACCAGATTGGCAGTTGGCCGGCTAATGATGCCTCTCCGCGAGAGAACATGGGGACAGCCGGACCTCCTTTCCCACGGCCACCAATGTGCATTCCCCTGGCACCGGGGCTCCATTTTGATTTCCCCCACTATGGAGGGTCCTGCTTCGCACCCCTGTACTCTACCCCCTTTCCTGTGGGAGGAACCCTTCTTTCAGCACCAGCCTGCAACCTGGGCTTCCCCAGGCCCTCAAGCTGAGGCGCCTGCCTGGAGGGAAAAAGGCGGGGAATAAAGGGGAAGGGAAAGCTGGGGAAACATGGGGGGGAGGGGCGGTTGTTTAAGGGTTTTAGCTGAAAGTGGTCCATGGACTGTCTGAAGAAGTTAAGGAATGAGGGTGGGAGTTACTCAGGAAAAAATTGGGAGGGAAGTTGAAGTTTATTACTGGAGTTTGTTTTCCCTTTTGCTTTTTCCTAGCATTGATATTAAGGTGCATTACAATATATACATAGTTTTCACGTTTAATTCCTCTTTTAATAATTGAAAACGTGTCCATTGTTACTGGTGGCTATCAAGAAACACAAAGAATTTAGTTTTTTCCTTTTAAACATAAATATTGAGTGAGATATTCAAATTAAAAAAAACTAGTATGCCTTATTTTTCCCTTTATTAAAAACAAGTAGATCTTTGTACAAACACAGAATCCAGGATAACACTTACCCACGGGGGATGGCTTGAAAATGGGATACAAAAGGAGTACATAAATCTCACCCAGAGCTCTTGAAGCACAGGAGTTTTCTAGCCTTTTTTTTTTTTTTTTTTTTTTTTTAGTTCATCTTTTCATTTCCAATGTCCCAAATATGTGTTGCCAGAGGCCCTCAGCTCCCTCACTCTGCCTTAGGCAATCCCGCGGGTATCTCTCTCATCCTGCCACAGACCTCACTCTATTCCAGACCTTCTGTTACTGCAGTTGGCAAGGTGGATATCAGGTACCTTCAGCTTCAACTGCAGTTTACTTCTCTGGTTTTCAGCCCCATTTGGTTTCTTCCTTGAGAATATTATCCTTTACATTCTTTTGAGTTCATATTTTTTAATAGTTCCAGGTGGCTTTTGCCATTGTACATCTTAAGTCACTTTTCTGACACTGGTCTTTTCTCATTTTCCACACTTGGTTATCATATGCTAAATGGAAATGGACTAATTGTCCATTTTTGTTTCTTAATTGAAGAAATGTGTTTAAGTTCTTTGCCTATTTTTTAAATTGAGTTGTCTTTTCTTTACATATTCTCAATACAAAACTCAGATATATGACTTGCAAATATTTTCTCACATTCTGAGGTTTGTCCTTTTACTCTTCACAGTGTCCTTTGATATTCAGAAGTTCTTAACCTTGATAAAGTACAATTTATCCATTTTTTCTCCTTTTTTTGTGTGATTTTAGTGTCACCAGATCCAAGGTCATGAACATTTGCTTCTATGATTTGTTTCATGAATTTTATTGGGCTTTTTTCTTTTAAATTTAGATATTTGATCCCTTTTGAGTTAACTTTTTTATATAAGATAAGGGCACAACTTCATTTTTTTGCATATGGGTAGCAAGTTTTCCCAAGATCATTTATTGAGGAGAATATTCTTTCTCCATTGAATTGTCTTAGCACATTTGTTGAAAATCAATTGACCGTGTAAGGAATTATCTTTGGACTCTCAACTCTTTTCCATTTGACCAAATGTCTATCTTTATGCCAGTGTCACACTCTTGACTATTATAGCTTTGTAGTAAGTTTTTAGATGGAGATGTATGAGTCCTCCAGTTTTCCTTTTTTTTTTTTTTCAATAATAGTTTAACCATTTCTGAGTCACTTAAAATTCCATGTGAATTTTAGGATTTTTTTCCCATTCCTGCCAAAATAAGTTGTGATTTTGTTAGAGATTCCATTTGAATCAATCCAGTGCCTTAAGGGAGAGCTGGGATTTAGCTCAGTTGGTGGAGTGCTGACCCAAGTCTGATCCCCAGCACCGGAAAAACAGGTAAAAGGACATGGCATTCCACTCCCAAAGCAATCCTGAAACAATCAGCCATTGAAAACCCAGTGAAGGTCACTATGAATCAGACCCAACTGGATGGCACCTTACTACAACAACAACATTGCCTTAGGGAGTATTATCATCAAAAGCAATATTAATTCTTCCAATCCATGAAAACAAGATATCATTCCATTTATGTCATTTTTAATTTCTTTGAGCAGTGTTTTATAGTTTTCATCATATAAACCTTATACTTCCTTGGTTAAATTTATTCCTAATTATTTTATATTTTGAGATACTATTATAAATGGAATTGTTTTCCTAATTTTCTTTTCAGGCTGTTCGTTGTTAGTGGATAGAAATACAGCTGATTTTTCTGTGTTGATTTTCTTTTTTTTAGTAGAAATTTTTAATGTACAACTTAATGTGTTTCATTCTGACATGCATTTCATTGTGATATTTCCATATATGTGTTTCATTGTACATGGCACAGATAACTTCACCCTTACCCTCTTATGCACCTCCGCTCCCTTCTCCCCCCACCACCACCAATGGCCTCCCTTCTGTTTGGATGTCTTCTTGTTTTCTATCATGCCACTTTGATAATTTAGGCTTAATGGGGTTTGGTGCATTCTTTAGAGATTTATACATATGAAATCATATCTTCTGTGAATAGAGATAGTTTTACTATTTCCTTTCCAATTTGGATATCTTTTATTTCTTCTTCATGCCATATTTGTCTGGCACAAACTTTCTAGTACTGTGTTGTGAAAGGTGCCAAAAGTAGACATCTTTTTCTTATTCTTGACTTTGGGAGAAAAACTTACAGTCTTTTCACCATTCCATATAATGTTAATTGTAGATTTTTTTATATATGACTCTTACCATCTTAAAGTTCCGTTTTATTCCCAGGTTATTGAATTTTTATATAAAAAGATATCTGTTTTTATTAATTTCCCCTGAATAATTGAAAAGGTATTTTTAAAATATATGATATCTTATGACTATTTCATAGGAGTATTATAGTTACCAATAGCACTCTTCTTTCTCTAGTACTTCTGTCACCATTGCACCCACAATCAGGGGGGCTAGGCACTTTGACCATATAGTAATCATTCTCACAACATTCCTGTAAGATCAAGTGACCCACCACTAGGTGATGGAATCAAGGTTTGTATCAGATGCCCCAAACTCCACAGCATGGAGCAGCTGTAGATAGAATTCAGATTTCAGGAATGAACTTTTGGGGAAGTACTTTTAAAACAAAAATTCTAGTAAATATTCATGTACCACTTTCATTTTCCTAGCCCTTTGAAAGTTACCTAATTATAAAGAACAAAATGGTGATATTTCATTTCCAGAGAATAGTTATAAAATGCATTTTTTCACATCAACAATGGGCATGTAGAAATATTATTCATATACACATACAAGATTAGATTGAGTCCTCAGTTTATCTAGTCAAGAATATAGAACCACATTGAAAATATGATTGCTACATAATAGGTGCATATGAACCACATTTCAGCACAACTTCTCATAGTCCAATGTCCCTGATAACAATGCCCAAAATAGAGCCTCACACATGGAGAAGATTCATTTCTGAACTATAGAATTTTTATCCTTGGGATTTACATCACTGTTCAAGAAAAACTTCATCTCTGTCCTAAATGTCTCCACTTGAGAAAATATTTAAGCCAGACATGGTAATACATGTCTGTAGTCCCAGTTACTTGAGAGACTCAAATGGGAGACTCATGAGTCCAGAAGTTCAAGACCAGCCTGGATAACATAGTAAGATCCCCATCTCAAAAAAAGAAAAGAAAAGAAAGAAAAAGAAAAGTGAAAGCTAATAAAAGAGAAAGTTAACAAAAAAAGAAAAAAATATATAGAAACATTAAACTCCTCTGTTTCTTGAACTCTATTACGATGAATCCACAACCTCATCTAGTGGGGAAACAGCTGAGTTAGTATCTAGGTGTCTGCCCCTAGCTTTACAGCATCCCACAGACACCATTCTCTCTCTTGCCCCAACATGCTTCTTCCTCCTCCCCCCACACACATACACACAAGCTTCAGAGATCCAGCATGACAAATGTATACCTTTTCTTATTGACAGTATCTAAAGATAGAGCAGTGAGTATGCCCATAGGTTAGTGTAAGTTGAGCCAGACCCCAGTTGCTTAGCATTAGGTTTAATAGGTGGTTAATCACTTACTATTGAATTATCCCACTAAAGGTCACATAGCACCAACGCCATTCCTTCCTTTTCCTAGACAGCCTTTCTGGAAAATCTTGGTAGAGATGTGTTTTTGTAGATTTGGGCAGTATTTAAAGCCAGCATGAACAACTAATCATTTTATAAGCATTAAGCTCCTAAAAGTATGAGGAGGCACTGACCAAGGCTGATCTTCCAATTCTTGTGCAGCCTCTGCAGATCTGAAGAAATGCTGTCAATATCAGGGAATAACTCTGCAGGTCACTCTCAGCACCTGAAGAGATACATCAGTCACACACCTGCTCCATTTCTGCTTAGGCTAGTACTAGTATGTGTCACTAATCAGCCTTGCCATAATTTGAAATTAAATTTTCCACCACTGGTCTTCACATGCTATGAAAAGAGGAAAGGTTAGACCTTAGGAAAATCTTTATATTGAAGTGATCTCAAATTTTTCAGAGATTTAAGACTGATATATAGAAACCTTAGTAATAAGGTTCTCAAGGCTAAGGACCTGCCCTTAGAGGTGCGAGTAAACCAACAGTGTGACGTTAAGCAGCTAACACTCTTAAGTGCTATAAAGATCAGAAAACATGAAAAATTAAGTAACATATATAGGTAAACCACTACACTCTTGGTTTTCTTCCATGCTAGTAACAAAGATGCTATTGATACCTTAAATTAGAACAATTTCAGTAGTTGGTAGAAACAGATGTCTGCAACAATCCAAATTCTTCATATTCACTAGATTTCCTCCCCCCTCAACTTTAAAAAAAATTCTGTCCATTCACTATCATAGTGAAAATGCTTATGAAATGTTTACATTATCTTGTGTTTCTTTATCTTGTGTTTCCTTAGACAAGGCAGGTATTCTTAACCTGAAGACCTTGAACTGTTTCAGATTATAAGAAAAATAGTTTTTGTTTATAGGTATATTTTCTTTAAAGATGGCTGGTAGCCTTCATCAAATTTTTGATGGGGACCATGGTGTTTTTTAGGTCTACAATTCTAGAATTTAAGAAAAGCATTCTGTTTGGCCACCTTTCGGGAATGTTCCTTGATGGTACCTATATAGTAGGCAATTCAAGGTTTTCAGGATATCTACTTGTTGTTGTTGTTGTTGTTTTTAGTTGCCTTCGAGTCAGGTCTGACTCATAGCGACCCTTATAGGGTTTCCAATAGTTGATTGTTTCGGGATTGCATCAGAAGTGGATTGCCATGTTCTTTCTGTTTTTGCAGTTCTGGGGATCAAGTGCAGGACCTCAGAGAGTGTAGAGCAGCACTCTACAAATTGAGCCAAACCTATATCTACAGCACAGTGTTGTTTTAGGGCCCTAAATGACTTTTGTTATTAGTCTTTCTTTTATTTTTTAATCTTTTTGTTTTTCTTAGCACAGAAAATAATGGGCTTCATTATGATGTTTCCATACATATATTTCATTGTTCTTTGCCCATATTCACCTCCCATTACCCTCTCTTGCCCCCTCTTTACCCTTTATTGGTCCCCTGCCTCCTCCTAAATAGTTCCCCTTCTGCTTTCATGTCTTATATCTACATACATACATGTTGTTGTTGTTGTTGTTAGGTGCCGTCAAGTTGGTATCCGACTCATAGTGACCCTCTGTACAACAGGGGAAACACTATTGTCAGTGCTTCTCTGCTGTGCATAGGGTTGTCAATGCCAGATTGATTTTTGGGAGGGGGTTGCCAGGTCCTTCTCCCAAGCCTACAGCTACTGGTGTTTCCAGGCGGTCTCCCATCCAGGTACTAACCAGGCCTGATCCTGCTTAGCTTCCGAGATCTGACGGGATCGGATGCTACAGGGCTATAGCTGCAGGCCATACATACATACATATCTATATAGATATATAGATATATAGATATATATGTACACGTATGTACATGTACGTTCCACATGAGACAAAATGTGCAATATTTGTCTGAGTCTGACTTATCTTGCTTAATATTATGATCTCTAGTTCCATCTATTTTCCTGAAAACAACATAATTTTATTCTTATGGCTGAACAAAATTCCATTGGACATATATATCAACTTTTCCTTATTCATTTATGTGTTCAAGGACATCTGGGCTGATTCTTGGCTATTGTGAATAATGTCACAATTACATGCATGTGCAGGTATCTCTGTGGTTATGCTTAGATTCATTTCACTATATACCCAGGAGTGGTATAGCTGGATCTCATGTTCTATTTTTAGTTGTTTGCAGAACCTCCAAACTGATTTCTATAGTGATTACACTAATGTACATTCCCACTAGCATTGTATAAGGTTTCTTTTCTCCCCCCATCCTCGCCAGCATTTGTTGTTTGTTTTCTTAAGGATAGCCATTCTGACTGAGGCAGGATGGCAAAGGATGTTGAACATTTTTTTCATGTACTTATTGGTGATTTGTACTTTTTTCCTTTGAGAACTGTCTATTCAATTCATTAGCCTATCTATTGATTGGATTATTTGGAGGTTGGTGTTTAATTTATTAAGTTCTTTATATATTCTAAACATTAATCCTTTGTCTGATATATATAGTTGTTGTTAGGCGCCATTGAGTCCAGTCCAACTCATAGTGACCCTCTGTATAGCAGAACGAAATACTTCCCGATTCTGTGCCAGGTACATGATCTTATTTATATTTAAGCCCATTGTTGCAGACACTGTGTCAATCCATCTATTGGAGGGTTTTCCTTTTCTTCATTGACCTGCCACTCTCCCAAACACGATGTTCTTCTCCAGGGATTGGTCCCTCCTGACTGTTGTTGTTGTTGTTAGGTGCTGTTGAGTTGGTATCCGCCTCATAGCAACCCTCATAGGGTTTTCAATGGCTGACTGTTTCAGGATTGCCTTGGGAGTGGATTGCCAACTTATCCAAAATATGTAAGATGCAGTCCGGCCATCCTTGCCTCCAAAGAGCACTCTGGTTTCACTTCATCTAGGACAGATCTGTTGGTTGTTTTGGCAGTCCGTGGTATAATCAATATTCATCACCAGCACTATAATTCAAAAGCATCAATTCTTCTCCTGTTTCCCTTGTTCAGTGTCCTACTTTCATAACCATATGATGCAACTGACAATATCATGGCATGAGTCAGGCGCACCTTCATCTTCAATGAGACATCTGTACTTTACAAACTTTAAAGAGATCTTTTGCAAGTTTTTCCCAAACTAATGCATCTTTTGATTTCTTGCTTGCAGCTTCCACAGGTGTTGATTGTAGAACCAAGTAAAGCAAAATCATGGACAACCTCAATCTTTTCTCCATTTATTATGAAGTTGCATACTGACCCAGTTGCAAGTATTTTTGTTTTGTTGATGTTTAGTCGCAATCCACACTGAAGGTTATGTTATTTGATCTTCATCAGTAGGTGTTTGAAATCTTCACTTTCAGCCACCAGAGTTGTGTCATCTGCATAATGCAGGTTGTTAATTTGTCTTCCTCCAGTCCTAATGCCGTGTTTTTCTTTACAAAGCCCAGCTTCTCAGATTATTTGCTCAGCATAGAAATTGAAGAGATATGGTGAAAGTATACAGCCCTGACACACACCTTCTTGGACTTAAAACCAAACAGAGTTTCCTTGTTCTGTTCCAACAGCTGCCTCCTGGTCCATGTACAGATTCCTCATGAGGACAGTTAGGTGCTCCGGTATTCCCATTCTTTGAAGTGTTATCCATAATTTATTATGATCCACACAGTCAAATGCCTTTGCATAGTCAATAAAACAGATAGACATCTTTCTGATACTCTCTGCTTTCGGCTAATATCCATCTGACATTAGCATTGATGTCCCTGGTTCTACACCCTCTTCTGAATCCAGCTTGATTTTCTGGCAGTTCCCTGTCTATATACTGCTCCAGTTGCTTTTCAATGATCTTCAGTAAAATTTTGCTTGCATGTAATATTAATGATATCATTTGATAGTTTTCACATTCAGTACAGTCCCCTTTCTTGGGAATAGGCACAAATATGAATCTCTTCCAGTCAGTTGGCCAGGCAGCTGTTTTCTAAATCTCTTGGCATAAACATGCTAGCACCTGCAGTGCTGCATCTGTTTGTTGAAACATCTCTATTGGTATTCTATCAATTCCTGGGGTCTTGTGTTTTACCAATTCCTTCAAGGAACCTTCTACTTTGTCCTTCAGTACCATTGGTTCCTCATCATATGTAACCTCTTGAAATGGTTGGTCATCCACCAATCCTTTTTTGTATAATGATTTTGTGTATTCCTTCCATCTTCTTTTGATGTGTCCTGCATCATTTAATATTTTCCCTATAGAATCTCTCACTATTTTCTGATATATAGCAGAAAAATACTTAACCCCATTCTTTAGACTGACTATTCACTGTTGTATCCTTTGCTGTGCAGAAGCTTTTTTTATTTCATGCAATCCCTTTTTGAATTCTTGCTATTGTTTCCTAAGCTGTTGGAGTCTTTCAGAAAGTCCTTGCCCACGCCTATATCTTGAAGAGTTTCTCCTTTGCTTTTCTTTAGTAGTGTCAAAGTTTCAGGTCTTACATTAACGTCTTTTATCCATTTTGAATTGATTTTTGTACAGCATGAGAAGAATGTAGTTTCTTTCTTCTACGTGTGGATAAACACTTTCCCAGCACCATTTGTAAAGAAGCTATATTGCTCCAATATACAGTTTTGGCACCTGTGTTGAAAATCAGATGGCTGTGGCAGTGTGAGTGTGTCCTATCTCATTGTCCTCTGTCCTATCTCATTGGTCTGCATGTCTGGTTTTTTGCCAATACTCCCCTGTTTTTGTTACTGTGGCTTTGTAGTGTAATTTGAAATCATGTATTCTGAAGTCACCAACATTCTTTCTCCT
Source organism: Pedetes capensis (assembly GCA_007922755.1). Classification (NCBI taxonomy): domain Eukaryota; kingdom Metazoa; phylum Chordata; class Mammalia; order Rodentia; family Pedetidae; genus Pedetes; species Pedetes capensis. The sequence goes on from VMDO01002283.1 coordinate 64,244, forward strand.
TAAGATTGCTTTGGGCCATTGAAACACATGAAAAAATGCTCAACATCCCTAGCCATTAGGGAAATGCAAATCAAAACAACTCTGAGATTTCACCTTACACCAGTAAGAATGGCCAAGATCTTTAAAACAAACAACAACAAATGCTGGTGAGGTTGCAGGGAAAAGGGAACACTCTTACATTGTTGGTGGAGCTGTAAATTGGTGCAACCACTGTGGAACTCAATATGGAGGTACCTTAAAAAACTAAAAATAGATCTACCATATGACCCAGCTATAACACTATTGGGAATTTACCCAAAGGCAGATGGGTCATCATATCACAGAGACACCTGCATCTCCATGTTCAATGCAGCGCTTTTCACAATAGCAAGGATATGGAATCAACCAAAGTGCCCTTCAACAGAAGAATGGATAAAAAAAAACTATGGTATATATACACAATGGAATACTACTAAGCAATCAAGAAAAATGAAATAAGGTCATTCGCAGCAAAATGGATGGAATTAGAGAAAATTATTTTAAGTGAATGAACACAAGCTCAGAAAGAGAAACACCACATGTTCTCACTCATATGAGGGAGCTGATTCAAAATTATAAGAAGGAAAAATCCTATTCAAAGGTTGGATCATAATAAAAGGGGGGGAGATAAGAATGGTGTCAATATAAATGGTCTAGAAAATGCATGTAATTGTTCTAACAAGATAGAAACAAAGACCACTACAGGAAAAGTTTCTATCTTAAACAGAACTGGAACCCAAGGACATATAGAAAAATATTATGAAGTAAAAGATAGAGAAGACTTAGATGGGAAACTTAGATGGGAAGTGTGGGAGGGGGGAAGCATAGGGGAGGATAAGGGTAACCTTTATGAATAATGTTTATCAAAATGCATATATGGAAATGTCACAATGAAAAGCATGTCAAAATGAATCACATTAAGGTGTACATTAAAAATTTCCAATTAAAAAAATTTAAAAAAAAGATTGCTTTGGGGCTGGGTGCAGTAGTGTATGTTTGTAATCCCAGCATCTTGGGAGGTGGAGACAGGAGGATCGCAAATTCAAGCCCAGAGGCAGTCTGCATAATTTAGCCAGACCCTGTCTCAACATAGTAAACAAACAAAAAAACAAAACAAAGGATTGGGAGCGCAGCTCAGTGGTCCAGCACTTGCAAAGCATGTAGGCTCAAGGCCCTGGGTTCAACCCCCAGTACTGCAAAAAAAAAAAAAAAAAAAAAGATTGCTTTGGCGTCTTTTGTGCTTCCATATGCATTTTAGGAATTTTTTCTATTTCTGTGAAGAATGTAATTGGAATTTTGATGAAGATTGTAGTCAATTTGTAGTATCACCTGCAGTAATGTAATTATTTTCACAACATTAATTCTGCTGATTCATTAACATGGGAGATATTTTTATCTTCTAATGTCTTCTTTGATTTCTGTCCTCATCATTTTAAAGGGCTAGGATTTAGCTCAGTCGGTAGAGCTCTGCTCTGCAGTCTCTGAGGTCCCGGGTTCAATTCCCAGCACCTCAAATAATGGGAGAAGGATGTGGCAATCCACGCCCAAGGCAATCCTGAAACAATCAGCCATTGGAAACCCTATGAGGGTTGCTACGAGTCAGACACAACTCAACAGCACCTACCAACCAACCAATCATTTTAAAGTGCTCATGGTGAATGCTTTTTTACCTCCTTGGTTAGGTTGATTACTACATGTTTGGTTTTTTTAAGGTATTATGAATGGGATTGTTTCCCTGACTTCATTTTCAGCATGTTTGTTATTGGCATGGAGAAAAGCTACTGATATTTCTGTGTCCATTTTTGTATCCTGTTACTTTGCTGAAAGTGTTTATCAAATCTAAGAGTTTTCTGAGGGAGTCTTTAGGGTCTTTTAAATATGGATTATATTATCTACAAATCAATATAATTTGACTTCTTCCTTTCCTATTTGGATCTCTTTTATTTCCTTGTTTTTCCTTATTCTGGCTAGGAATTCAAGCACTATACTGAATAAGAGTTGATACTCTTGTCTCATTCCTGATTTTAAAGGATATACTTTCAGTTTTTCCCCATTTAGTACAACGTTGGTCTGAGGTTTATTATATATAGCCTTTATTATGTTGAGGTATGTTTCTTCTATTCCTAATTTCTTTAGGGCTTTTGTCATGAAGGGACGTTGAACTTTGTAAAAAAGCCTTTTCTACATCTATTGTGATGATCATGTGATTTCTTTCCCTGAGTCCATACATGTGCTATATTTATTGACCTGTGTATGGTGAACCATCCTTGCATCCCTGGAATGAATCCAATTTGATCATGATATATGATCTTTTTAATGTGTTTATTTCAGTTTGCAAGTATTTTATTGGGAACTTTTGTGTCTATGCTCTTCAGGGAAATTGGTCTATAGTTTTCTTGTTTTGTTGTGCCAATATCTGGTTTTGCTAATAAGATAAATACTAGCTTCATAGAACGAGTTTGATAGTATTCCTTCCCTTTTTATTTCAAAGAATAGTTTGAAGGGCATTGATTTAGTCCTTTTTTAAAGGTCTGATATAACTGAACAGTGTATCTTTGTGATCTTGGACTTTTTATGTTGGGAAACTTTATTACTGTTTCAAATTTTTTGCTCATTATAGATCTGTTTAAGTTGTTTATATCACCTTGACTTAATTTTGGTAGGTCATATGTGTCTTAGGATTTATCCATTTCTTCTAAAATGGCCAGTGTGTTGGAATGTAAGTTTTTAAAATATTCCCTAATGAATGATCCTCTGGATTTCATTGGTATCTGTTATAATGTCCCCTTTTTCAACTCTAATTTTATTTATTTTGGCCTTCTTTTTCTTTTGGTTAGTTTGGCATGTTGGTTTGCTTTAGTTTGGTTTGGTTTGTTTGGTTTGTTGGTCTTGTTTATGTATTCACAGAACTAGCTCTTTGCTTCATTGATTCTTGGTATTGTCCTTTTAGTCTTGATTTCATTAATTTCCAGCCCTCATACTTTTTATTTCTTTCTTTCTACTGATTTTGGGTTTGCCTTGGTATTGTTTTTCCAAGACTTTGAGGTTCATGATTAAGTTAGTTATTTGAGTTCTCTCTGATTTTTTAATGTAAGCATTCACAGCTATAAACTTCCATTTTAGAACTGCATTTACTGCATCCCAAAGGTTCTGATAAGTTACATTTTTGTTTTTGTTTAACCCCCAGAATTTTTAAAATTTCCTCCTTGATTTCTTCATTGACTCACTGATCATTCCAGAGTACATTATTCAATCTTCATATATTTGCATGATTTCTGTAGTTTCTCTTGCTATTGATATCTAGTTTTAATCTATTATAATCTGATAAGATACAAGAAATTATTTCATTTGTTTGTATTTGTTAAGATTTGCTTATGGCCTAAAATGTGATCTATTTTGGAGAAAGTTCCATGGACTGATGAAAAGAATGTGTATTCCATGTTATTGGATTGACATATTCTATAGATGTCTGTTATGTCTGTTTTCTCTATGGTACATTTTAACGCTGAAGTTTCCTTGTTGATTTTTTTCTGGATGATCTATCCCTTCATAAGAGCAGGGAATTCAAGTCACCCGCTATTATATGGAGCTACCTGTCCTTTTATATCCTGTCACATCTGTCTAGCACTGCCGGGTCGACAGATAGTGGAGGAAATTAACCACTCAGACACCAAGACTTAGTGTGAGGAAGACTTGGTGGGGCTGGGCAGTGCCTTTGGGTACACTGTCCTCAAATGAGTGTCTTGTGTTTTTTTTCTTAGGCTTTTATCATAACATTAAGCATTCTTCCATGTCAGGGAAGAAGTTGGTTAAAGTATATTTTCTTGTGAGACAGGAAAGGATTATTTATTATTTATGTTAGCATGCTCTGCTCACTGCACATAGGCAAAGTCTGCACATAGGCAGAGTCTGTGCCAAAGGTCAGAGAGATAACAGAAAGGACTATTAGGCTTGGAGAGCTTCCAAGGTCTGAAGCCGTCTCTGGCCAAATGGCTAAAGCCTTCCCCCATTAATTTTCCTCAAAGATTCTCCAGCCATCCAGCCATGCCTTCCACAATGTCCAGTAGTGATGGTTTTATGAAACTACATGCACTGACATTTGGTGCATATATATTTACAATAGTTACATCTTCTTGATGGGTTGTTCCCTTTATTAACATATAGTGACCTTATCTCTTCCAACTGATTTTGGCTTGATGTCTACTTTGTCAGATATGAATATAACTACTCCTGCTTGTTTTCAGCTTTTATTTGCCTGATATTTTCTTTTTCATCCCTTTAATTTCAATCTCCATGTGTATTTACCAGTGAGATGTGTTTCTTTCAAACAACAAACAGTGGGATTCTTGTTTTTTACTCCAGTCAGCTACTCTATGTCTTTTAACTGGAGAATTAAGACCATTTTCACTGAGAGGTATTTCCTTATTCCTGTAATTTTGTTGGGTTTTTATTTTCCTGGTTGGTTTGAATGTTCTTTTCCTCCTCCCCTATTCATATTAGGAGTTTGCTGCTTTACTAAGTTTAATATATTTGATTATTTCCTAGTTCTCATCTGTTCATCATGAAAATTTATTCTTTCCTCTACCCATGTGATTGAGACTGTCTTTCTTCTTCCTCTGTGTATAGAATTCCTTTAAGTATCTTCCACAGTTCTGCCTTAGTGTTCATGAGTTGCTTTAGCTTGTTGTTGTCTTAGAAGGTCTTTATTTCTCCACTGGTTTTAAAAGATAAGTTTGCTGGATGCAGCAATCTTCATTGTCATTTATTTATTTTCAGGGCTTGAAATGTATCATTTCATTCTGTTCAGGCTTTTAACGTTTCTATTGAGTGGTTTGATGTTATGCTGATGAATTTGCCTTTGTAAGTGAATTGGTTGTGTTCTAGTGCAGCTTTTAATATTGTTTCTTCGTTCTGTGATCTTCACATTTTAACTCTAATGTCTCATGGAGAGGTTCTTTTCTGGTCATGTTTGTCTTGGATTCTAAATGCTTCTTGTGTTTGGTTGTCCGTTTCTTTTCCTAGATTTGGGGAATTTTCTGCTGTAATTTCATCGAATAGATTTTCTGTGCCTTTACTTTTTATCTCAAGTCCTTTTTCCCCATTGATTCTTAGGTTTGGTATCTTAATTGTGTAGTGGCATTTTTGAAGGTTGTGGTCATGCTTATTTTTGTTTGTTTATTTGTTTTTCTGTGTTGATGTCTAGCTGTGGCATTTCCTCAACCTTATCTTCCACTCTTGATGTTATTTCTTATGCTTGATTCAGTTTTTTTTTTTTTTTTCCTTTTCAGTACTGGGAGTTGAATCTGGGGCCTCACACATGCTTTTTGCAACCACCGAGCCATACCCCCAGCCCAGTTTTTACTTTGTATTTTGAGACAGGGTCTCACTAAGTTACCCAGGGGCCTCTGGCCTCAAACTTGCAATCCTCCTGCCTTTGGCTCCCATGTCTCTGGGATTCAAAGTGTGCACCGCCACACCTGGGTTGATTTAGTCTATTAGCTGTTTCCACTGCATTTTTTACTTGATTTTTTGAGTTCTCTATTTCCAACATTTCTGGATTTTTTTTCCCACAATTTTAATTTCCTTGCCAAATTTGTTATCCATTTTGCTGACTTTGTCTTCTACATTGTTGACTTTTTTTTCTGTGTCCTGAAGTGATTTCCTTACTTCATTTATCTGCTTGTTTGTGTCCTCTTTGACATCATTGATTGTTTTCAAAAGTAGATTTTTTTAATTTTTTGTCTAGCATTTCAGCCATTTACCTATTTTTGAATTTAGTAGTTGAGGAGTTATGGTCTTTTAGAAAAGTCATGTTGCCTTGCTGTTTCATTTCTTGTGTTTCTGTCTTTATGACTTATGCATTTGTGTGGATGGATATCTCCTAGTTTCATTTGGGAATCTTGCTAGTGAGAAGCCTTCACTAGCTCAGTCTCCAGTAGCACTCAAAGAGGAGAAAATAAACCACTGTAATACCTATAATACCAAACCAAGTCAAATATAGAAGTACACTTAATTAAAGCCAACTGCTACACCACCAATGACAATAGAACAGAAAATAGGAACAATAATGTAGAATAAGCTATGTGGTTAAAAAATTTTTTAGGGTACAAGTAAACACAGTCAATGACTAAAGGAAGGGAAGATGGGAAAGACAAAAAGAAATAAGAAGCAAGATAAAAGAAAGGAAACAGAAGAAGGAAGGACAAGAATGTTAGAAAGAGAATGATAAAAGAGCAAGAGAAAAAAACCCAATTTCACAGTAAAGAAAATGTGTAAACAAAATTAGATAAATATAAGAAGAGGAATAAACAATAACAAAATAATTAAAAAATAAAGTATAAATAATATTAAGTGTATAGGGAAAAGGAAAAAGATGAAATACAATCAGCAAAATAATAATAATAATAATAATAATAATAATAATAGCAAAGTGTTGTTGTTGTTAGGTGCCGTTGAGTCGGTATCCGACTCTTAGCGACCCTCATAGGATTTTCATTGGTGACTGTTTCCGGATTGCCTTGGGAGTGGATTACCAGGCCCTTCTCCCAAAGTATTAGAGCACCTCTTTTCTTTGTCCTCTGATATTAGAGTCTGCTAAGTGTAGGGCATGTTCAGTTGAACTTGAAGTCTTTTATCTTTCTTACTCTTTTAGTTGGTGCGGAGCCCAAACTAATCAAGGGTCAGATATCCAACTGGGCTGCCTTCACTTCAGGACCTCCCCTTCTTTGCATACCTGCTACCTCTATTGGCTTTGCTTTCTGTGGGCTGGGCAGGTGCTCACATATTCCAGAGACTCCCCAGTTTGCACACCCTGGGGTAGCTAATATCCAATCCAAGGAATGTCTCCTATGTGTGTTTGAGAATAGAGGAAACAAACAGGGCACTGAGATCAGTACTGGAGGATCAGTTTCAGTGTTTTCATATCTTGCACAGAATTGAACACTCTGTGGGAAGGAGGAAGTTATAAAAGTAGAGTGATACACTGGACCTGAGCTTCAGCATCCTCAATCCTGACAGCAGTGAATCCTGACAGCAGGCTCATGGCTGTCAGTCTCTGCAGTTATCCTCAATAGATGGATTTGACTCCTCCCACCAGAAGGTGGAGCTATGATTCACCCTACCTGAGCCTCCTGCCACCTGAACTTAGAGTACTGGCATCTAGTCTTCACCTTCTCTGTAACTGCCTCTCCTGGCTATCTCCCAACCAGAAGCTATGGAAGGTTTTCCCCAGGCTCCCTGATTTGTGATTGTTTCCTTTTTTCAGGTCCCCAGAGTAGCTCAGTTTCGAATAATAGGCTCCTTCTCAAGATGGTGCCCAGCCTCAGCCCTCCCTGGCGTGGAACATGACAAATGGATTTTGTCTCCAGTGCTGACCCATCACACAAGAGTCACTGTCTCACCAGATCTCACACCTGCATCCTAGGCATATAAGAACTGTGGGCTTTCTCTGTAGGTAGAACTGCAAGTCTCTTTACCAGGGCCACCTAACTTACCTTTTGGATGTGGCTTTTGTTTCACCTCCCCAGCCAGGGAAATGTGGCTGGAGCTTTGTGTTACCCACTCCTTCTTGTGTGGCCCTTTTGTTTCTCCGTGCTTTTTCTCTGTTCTTTCACCTCCTTTGTGATGTTCAATGCTTTTCCAAACTTTCTCTCTTTGGAATATATTCTGTCCTTTGTTATCTTAACTCTTGTCAGTCATTCCATCTCACAGAGTCAACTTCTAATCTGCCATCTTACCCTGGACTTGCCTAGTCTTTGCCTGGACTTGCCTGGACTTTGAAGTTCAGACCAAATACTGTGTTGATTATTGCCTTTCTTGTTATACTTCTGTAAGTCTTTGGTATTTTTGTTATATTCATATCATAAAGAGCAATTTATCCTTTTCTTTGAAGTTTTCTTATTGTCTAAGGGAGCATGAGGTGTTTGGATATCTGCCCTTATTCATAAAAATTATCTTTATCTTGAATTAGCATTTAACTATTTTCTATAATGTAATATTTCTGAAATGTGTTTTTCGTATATCCTTATTTTTAATACTATATCTGTGTCATGGAGATTTATTTTTCAGAATGGCTACTTTTATTTATGGCTTTCTTCTTGAAATAATCTTGCTTTCAAAACAGTTTTGGTTTTCTTTTCAGAGTCTATTCATGATGAATTTTTTTAGAGTGCAAAATGGTATTATCTATCTAGAATAATGTTTTAGAAGTGAAAACTACAATATCATCCCAATAAAATCTTAATGTAATATTGGGGTAGAATTGAACCAAGTGATTCTAAACAAAAAAAAAAAAAAAAACCACTTAGAAAAATAGTTAAGAAGATTTTGAAGATAAAGAGTTAGATTGCTTTGTCCTACCAGGTGTTATGAAAGTACAATAATTTAAATAGTAGTGATGATGGACAAAATAACAAACAAATATTTGATAATTCATTTGAGAAGCTTTTAAATGTGCACTGCAAGAAGGTTTGGGAGAGCCTAATGTCATCTCAGTTCTGTTGGGTGACCAGTAAGCTACCTCAGTCTTTAGCTAGGAGCCCTAGTATGAATTCTGAACAGAATTAGCTACTTTGACCTAGAACTTGAACTTTCTTAGGTTTTCTTCCTTCTGCTTCTAACAAAATGACAAAATACAAACTAGTTCTACTTCTTGCTGTTGACTTTTCTACTCTTGCCAAAGACTGTAATTGAAAAAGGAAACACTGGGACTTTCTGAACAAATCACTTTAAGTTTACTATTTCTTTCTAAAACTGCACAGCATATATGCCATTTCTTCTTCAAAGAATATCTGTATTGTTTAACATTTAATCTTCTTTGTCCCTCCAGCATATCTGGTATAGAACCTTTTCTAGAACTGGGTAAAGTGGCTAGGACAGTATATAAGATGTGTTAAATTGATTTGTTATTGTAGAATGGATGATTATGCTCCAGGGAAAGCTTTAAAATTTTGAATGTTATTGATTGAATAATGGGAAATCTTAACACAAAACTTTTTATTTGAAAAAGAGTTTGTTTCAATGTACCATTTTGTTAGCTTTGTAAGACTCAACTCATCTACAGATTAGATGACTTTAAACAGCAGAAATTTATTTGTGCACAATTCTGGAGGCTTGGAAGTCTGAGAGCAAGGTGTGGGCAGTTTTTGTTCCTTCTGAGGGAAATGAGGGAAGGATCTGTTCTAGGCTTTCCTCTATGACTTATCGATAACCATCTTCTCCCTATGTCTTCACACTGTTCTCCTTCTGAATGTCTTTGTCCACATTTCCTCTTTTTGTAAGCATACATGTCATATTGGATTAGGGCCTACCCTAATGATCTCATTTTAACATAATTAAAATATTTACTAACGGAGTTATTCAATAAATAACTGAGTACTGTATACAGCAGGTAGTGTCCTAGGTGCTAAAATGCAATGATAAACAAAAACAGGCTCAGCCTGATACTCACAGAACTTAAAGTCTGATGAGACATCCAGACATTAAATAAACATGGATGTGATTATAACCTATAATAAATATATTATGATGTGGACAAGATATAGTAATGGAAGTTACATTTAGACTTATATTTATAGTCTTTCTGCTATAATATATAAGTATTGCCTCTGATAATATCAATTAATAACACATATTCTAAACCAGAGAGACCTTCAGAGAAAGTATAGTCCTAAAACCAAGTCAGAGTTTAGGAGAAAGACCTTAATTTGGGAGTTCAGATCCCCATTCAATAATCTATTATCTCTGTTACTTTGAATGAGTTAACTTCTGTCAGGCTGTCTAGCAACTGTAAGGATAAACTTATATGGTAGAGTGAGAAATCCCAGGACTTCTCTTTTAAATAATAAACACTCAACAATTTTTACTTCATTGTGCTGCCACTATTCCTCGTGTGTGCTTTACTTATAGCTCATGAATCACACTCTTTTGCCTCCCTGTTATTGTTAGGTGCCATCAAGTTGGTTTACCTCCCTAGAAACTTTCATATAGAAGATGCTTAATAATTGGTAGCCACAACTGATTAAATAAAAGAAAAGAAAAAATAGAGCTATTAGTCTCAGTTGCCAGAAAACTTTACCAGTTGTTATTAGGAAATGGCTGGAGATTATAATAATTGAAATATAATTATAAAGTCCATTTCCTTAACTGTCAACTGACAGCTAGGTAGAGGAACAAATGATAAGGTTTTAATTTGAAAGATGTTGATAAAAATCATTTTGAGAAACCATATAGCATTATGTAATTTAAATGAATGATCTCTGACATTGTCTAGCCTATAACAATTTCATAATCTCCATGAGTAAGAATAAAACAATGCACCACAGGTTGAATGTGAAGACTAAGAGGATATGGAATATAGATGTGAGTGGGGCTGGGTAGCACTGGTTCTCATATGGTGTTTCCCACCTAAACTTTCTTTCTTCATCTCCTGCTTCTTAGATATCTCTCCCAAATGCAGCCTTAATCTTGCCATTTTTCATACTATTTCGTCATTGAATGTTGCTATGGTTTGGATCTGGACCCTACATGTTAATGGCTTGGTCCCCAGCTTGGCATTAGGAAAGGTACTGGAGCTTTAGGAGGTGGGATCTTGAAGGTCTTCAGGTCATTTGGGGCATGTCCCCATCCTCTGCCTCTTTTTACATCTTAGTCATGAGGTGAGTGGCTTTGCTCCATTATATGTTCCTCACCATGGTGTGTTGCCTTGCCAAAGGCTCAAATGCAACAGGGCCAATTGACCACAGACCAAAATCTTCAAAACCATGAGCCAAAATATACTTTTCCTTGACTGGGTGCTGTGGTGTGTACATGTAATCCCAGCTACTCCAAAGGTTAAGGCAGTAGGATTGCAAGTTTGAAGCTAAAGACTGCTTACATAACTTAGACCCTATTTCAAAACAAAAAATTTTAGGAAAGAGGAGATCCCTATGCATGCTAGACAAGTGATCTGCCAATGTTAGGGGTGTAGGTCAGTGGTAGAGCACTTGTCTAGCATGAACGAGTCCCTGGGTTCAAACCCACCCCGGTACTTGGGGAAAAAAGTTTTTAAATAAACCTTTTCTCTTTATCGGTTGATTATCTCAGGTATTTCTTACAGTAATGGAAAGCTGACTTGCACAAATACCCACCCCCTCTAGATTCTCTAAAATCTACTTTATCAGTTTACTATTGCTAGCAAACAAAACGCCTGCTGCTGTACCACTGTGGCATCCAATCCTGTCAGATCTCGGGAGCTAGGCAGGGTCGGACCTGCTTAGTACTTGAATGGGAGACCATCTGGGAACACCAGATGCTGTAGGCTTGGGAGAAGGACCTGGCAACCCACTCCCAAAAAGCAATCTCCCTTTGAAAACCCTGTGAATAGCAGAGAAGCACTGACAATAGTATTTCACCTGCTGTACATAGGGCCACTCTGAGTTGGACACTGACTAGAAGGTACCTAGTAACAACAAGTAAGCAAAGTACCACAAACTATGTAACTTAACAGAAAGCTGTTGTTTCATTGTTTTGGAGACTGGAAATCCAAGCTCAGGATGTAGGCAAGGTCAGTTCCTTGTGAAAGCCATGAAGGAAGGTTCTCTTACTGCCCTCTCTCACTGGCTTGTAGATGGCCATCTCTGTTTCTTTACATCGTCTTCCTTCTAAGCAAGTCTGTATCCGTCTTTCGCCTTTTTTAAGACACAAGTCAAATGGATATCCCTCAAGCCTTGCCCACCCTAATGACTTCCTTTTAACTTAATTATCTCTGTAAAGATTGTTTCCAGATAAGGTTACATTCTAAGGTACTAAAGCTTAAGACACCAACAAAATTTGAATAAGCCACAGTCCAACCCATATAACACCTACCACACTTGATTTAAGAAAAATATAGGTATGTGTTGGGATATGAGAACAGGAAGGCAAGGAGACTTTTTCTTCTACAAATGAATTAAATAAGAGGTAGTATAATGGAAAGGAAAGAAAATTAGCCATAGAGTCAAATAGTCTCATATCTCCATCCTGTCTCTCTGTCCCTTATACAGATATTATCACTCCAGATTTACCCTCTCAAGAAAGCTTGCATATGTGTGTTTGTGTGTGTATGTTTGTGGTGCCAAGGGTCAAAACCAGGGCCTCACTCATGCTAAACATGCATTCTACCCCTGAGCTACATCTTTAACCCATGTCAGGAAATTTTTAAGAAAAATAAGATTTCTTCTCTCCGAACCAACAACCTTGTGGGCTGAAGAATTACAATAGCTACTTATTTCTGTCTATTTGGGGAGCAGGACAGTTGAACCCATTGGTAAGATTAGGATACATTATACTAGGAAGAAAAATTTTGAATATTTTAATGAAGATATGATTCTTGTTAAGCATTGTCAGCCACTAATTTCATCAAGTTAATGTAACAGGAAGGTCAAGTGACTTATCTTTAATTTGTTGTTATATTTATGAAAAGCAGAGCTAAAATGGCATAGAGTATGTTTGGACAGGGATTGTTTTCATAAATAGTTTTAAGAATATTGCTACCTCTAAATAAACACCAAACAAGTTTTTTTAAATATGTTAACTTTAAACAGTTTATTCTTTCTGTAATAATCAGCCATTAAATGCATGCAAATATTATAAATGATCACCATGTTTCAGATATTTTTATGGAACCAGTCCACTTGCTAAATATATATTACCTTTGAGATTTAAGAGAAGAGGTAGGAAAAATCTTCCCATAAAGAGATTTATTGCATTGTTCTTAACTCTCGGAAAAGGCAGTCACACTAACACCATAAGTAAAAAAGAATGTTTTGCTGCTTCTATGTCACATCATTAAAACAGTTAATCTACAGCCATAAATTTTTGTCTTCCGGGCCAAGAAATTTGAAGTAAAATACTAACAAAAATGTAACACTTTTCAATGAGAAGTGAAAGAATCTTTATCCTTTTTATTTGAGGTTCTAGAAATGGCATACTCCATAAAAAATGGTATCATTTTTATTTTTAATCTGAATTGCTTGCATTAGTCAGTAAATAATTTATTTGGTGAATATTCTCTGTGCACACATATATACCATGTGAACGTTTAAGAAACAGAAGGTGTTTGAATTTGTGAGATTTAAATATTTTCTCACAGTTGATCCAGTGATACCACAGTTGAAATAAAACCACATTTAAAGGAATATCCCTTTCTACTAAAAGGCAAGTCTAGACTTTCAATCACTGTTTCAATAAGGACAGTAATGATTTCATTTATGCAGTGGAACATCTCATAAATCTTTAGCAATTTTACCCACATGAGCATTCTGAGACTCATCATAAAACTCTACCCGTCCTAATCACAAGTATGCATATACATTTTATTACATTATCTGGCTCAATATTTTCATATTGCTAAGTTTCCTAAGGGCTGGGATTTAGCTCAGTTGGTAGAGCGCTGCGCTGCAGTCTCTGCGGTCCGGAGTTCAATTCCCAGCACCGCAAAAATGGGAGAAGGGCCTGGCAATCCACTCCCAAGGCAATCCCAAAACAGTCAGCCAGTGAAAACCCTATGAGGGTCACTATGAGTCGGATACCGACTCGGCGGCACCTAACAACAACAACAACAAGTTTCCTAAAAATATGATTAAACTTTGAAACTATATATAAATAATAATTTGGTTTATTACTTATATTATTCTTCTAAAAACATGCATGTATACATTAATATTTATTTTAAATATGTCATGCAAAATATAGACCATATAGACCATTGGTAATACACCAGAACATGGCAAGCAAATGATAATACCCAGCATAGCAGTTTGGGCCATTTCCCAGACATCCAAACAGCTTCAGCTTGACCTCACATTCTCATGTATGTAACATTGTACCTCTGTACTACTTCCTGAGTGACTCCATATCTAAAACATATCTGTTAAGTGCAGAAGACTCAGAAGTAGACAGCACACAAGCTAAATCGGAGAAAGGAATAAGAAAACCAAGGTTGATTTCACCAAATGACCAGTGTTAGAGGAACCGACAAAGGAATACCACAAAGAGAAAAGCAAATAACTCAGAGATATGTGGGACCATTCTTAGGAGCAGAGAACCATTTGAGCTAAGACTTGAAAGATAACTGTGGTTGGTTGGTGGTGGTTGTTGTTGTCAGGTGCCATCAAATTGGGTCCAACTCATAACAACCCTATCTATTACAACAGACAAAGCACTATCCAACCCCATACAACTTCTGAGATCTGGCAAGATCAGACCCCAGGGTGGTATGGATGTAGACGTTGAGGATAAGTAGGAGTTAAGTGGAGAAACTAAGGAAAAAGAAGAGCAAATCAGAAATGGGAGAAAAAATGGAAGAAGTTTGTTTTCACTGAAAACTTAAGTTTTCATTACCTATTGCAATTGGGAGGTAAAGGTAGTGGTAACTAAGCCAAAAAGACATATAATTTATAGTATGTAATTATATGAGACTTCCAAAGCACTAGGAGAAGTATTTTCTTCACATTAAGTTTAAAGATTAGTATATCAGTTTTTCTTGAGATGAGGTCTAGTGTATATCCCGGGCTGGCCTCAAACTCACTAATGTAACCCAAGTGTCTACAAGCACTGTACAAGCTTACTAGTGTATCAATTTTAAGATATTAAATAACATAATAGATAATTTCTTCAACTGTAGTACATTTGTTAATGTTATTGTTGTCTTTTAAGACACAAAATCATTATGTTGTTCTTATTTTGACATATGTCAGATAGCTTAAGTTATAATGCTAAGTTCCAAGATTCAGAAGGCCTTTCTTTCAGGAACTAAAATAATTTAGTACCATATAAAACTTCCTTGGCACTGCTGATCAGCAAATCCAAAGAAATTAATGATTTAGCAGACCCACTGCTTTTTGTTCAGAAGAGTAAATTGTCTACACCAGGCTTTTGATAAAAAGCTGTTAATCATTAAGTTTATTATAATATCATGAAGAAACCACTGGAAAGGGCTTGGTAATTGAAAAAAACATCAACAAGGACAGGGACTTAAATAGAAGCCTAGTGACTTTCATTTGCAAAAAAAATGTATCTGTTTAGAAATGTATAGCTTATTTTGTAAGGCAATGACTGATATGAAAGGTAGATTAGATATCAATAAATTTACATACTTAACAGTTGACTTAAAGTAAATATTAATTCATCTGTTCTATCTTCATATGAAATAAAAGTGATATACTGCTGAAGAGTCATTCTGTGAACAACAAAAACCTTTATAAGAATTAATTGAAAAGTAGTTAAGGCATGAAGAACAATGTCCTCTATAATTCTTTTTTGAGAAATAAGGAAATTGTTTACAGATATTTAGTTATCATTGATACGCCTGTGTTGCTTCCATCTATAAATACCAATGTGCCTTAAACCATATATTAACCCTTCTAAAATTAGTCCTTAATATCCACGTAGAATTTGAAGATTAATTTTTTCCCAAAATCATGTGGACCCATTTATGTCTGAGGCCATCAATAAACACATGAATCATGACATCATGCTTTGTCTTTAAATAAACATGATATTTTTTAGTGGTTACTTTGGCAAATACATTTTTTAGAAGGTGGCCAAAAGTCTATTAGGATCCAGTAGTGATAGATCTATTTCTTAATAATTCTATTGCTTTTAAAAATCTCCAAAATATATATAATAAAACATATGGTAGTTAAATAATTTTGAGAGATATACTCAAGGTAGTGGGCTCATTTTTAGTGCATTCCACCGGACAATTGTCTTTCCAGACCTTTACACCAACAAAGAATAGTCAAAATGTATATAGCCTAATAGCAAAGCTTTTCTAAAAGTTAGCTATATTGGAATTTAATAAGACTATTTAGAAAGCAAAAGATAACTAATTATCCTAAAAACTCTGAGAAACTTTTTGGAGTTATTTGTAACTCAACTTGAGGTAAAATATAGCTATGTAAATCATAATGCCAGGTGAGTTCTTTTCCAACCAGCTCTTAAAGTGGTTTACATGTTATAGCTTAAGCAATATGAAAATTCATTCTGGAAATCCATCTATTAAGCCTTTTATTGTCCAATGCTTTCTGCCTTCTTCCCCTAGCAATAGTGCCATACCTAGCTCTCAGTTGTACATGAATACATCACTTATTTAGGGATTTATCCACAATAAAACCATAATCCTAGACCAGCATTCTTTTGTTTCCCAGTACATCTTTTATGCCACTTTCTCCCAATAGCAAACTAGTATTCTCAACTAATGCAAAGCACTTTTAATTCTGTCAAGAAAAACATAATCAGAAGAGTAAGCTCCTTTTCTGTTTCCAATGCCCTTTTGCTTCAATATTATAAAGCATTAGAAAACTGAATATGAATAACTTTGGATTGTGTACTATTTTTAGTTATCAACAGAATTTACATTGATAATCCAGAAACTTCTTGCCCTTAATCACATATTAACATTTAAAATGCCACTATTAAAATATATCATGTGATTATTCTATAAATTCAAATATGTACAATTAAATTCTAACATATCTATGTGCATATGAAGCTCACATTTTATAGTAATTGCAATGAAATTGAATATAACCTACTTTACCAAGTACTTTATCAATGTAGACTCTCTATTCATGTTATTATATAACACCAATTTAAGCTGCTTATAAACACATGTTGATTTATGTAAATTGAAGAACCCATGGGTAGATCTGCTTCTGGTACTATTAGATTCTGTGTGACTCAATCTCTGTCACCAAGATTCTTCTTCCATTTCCTTCTCTACTTCCCTTCCTTTCTTGCAGATAGATTTTTTCACACAGAAAGGGAGGATAACTCCAATCAGTTGCAGCATCTTCTATTCATCATTATCCCAGAAAAGCAGCCATCTCTCTGTCCTAGCACCCAAATACCACCAAATCCAAAGAAATTGAATGCAAAGTTTGGCTGATTGGCCGCCTTGACCAGTACTCATATCTATGAGGGGTAATAGAGTAGGCCATGGCATTGTAATTAGCAGCCCAATGAAGACTGTGTGGAGTTGAAGAGGAGTGCTTTTGTCTATCAGTTTCCTTGGTTTCTTGGAAACTTGAATATATATGTCACAATCAGATCTCAGATTTCTGATGCAGAGAAAAGAAAAAACTGGGGATAACTAAATGCACAGAGATTCTCTATTATAAACATTTCAACTGATCCATCAGCCAACTGATATTTGAATTGATGGTTCTGAAATAGATCTAAATAGTAGCAAAGTGCATAGATCTAAATAGTAGCATAGTGCTCTGAGTCATTTTTGCAAACTTTGCTGATTGCTTTGTGGGGTCTGAAGCCTTCTGTATGGAGGACTTGCTTGCAGTAGCATTCATTTCATTCAGTATCTGCAAGCCCTGAGGAAGATAGAGTCCATCTATATCCTAAGATAGCTTAATGGCATCTGTACCATGGACCAGATTTGACTTATTAGAGAGAGTTAGTCCATTAGTTCTTTATATTAATCCTACTTCATATACTGTTACAACCAAGTTATTAATCTTTTCAATGAAGATTCACTGATACCTTTTGGTTTCCTAGTATTCCTCCTCGCCCTTCTCTCTTTCTCCCCTCCACCCCAACTATCCCTCCTTTTTCTTAGTGGGGCTGGGTATCCAACCCAAAGCCTTGCACATGCTAGGTAGGTGCTCTATCACTGAGCTACATCCCAAAGCTTAATGTCTGTCATAATTATATTTTTGTTGATATCTCTCTTTTAACAATTGATGGTAGATTGTAAAATCCTGTTTTGTAGGAATGTTTTGGGATTAAGAAGTGTTTTTATATTTGTCAATTGCTTTGTTCCTATGCTTCTGGAAAAATAATCCTAAAATCTCACTGATAATTATAATATGTCTTATTTTTTAAATTTGTAAAAAAATAAAAATGCAGGACCTATTTTATTATTCATACGTTTTTATATCTAATTAAAATAATGTAGATACTTACTGTCTTGTTCTTTTTTCCCCATTTCTGATTTTTCTGATCATCATTTCCCTAATTATTTTATTATATATGATCTTTTCACAGTAGTTGGTACGTGGTAATTTCAATTTGCTTGACTAACTTAGTAACTAATATTTCTACTTCTTCCAAAAGGGTTTAAATCCCTTTTATTGAAAGGGTTGAAATTGAAATTACCACATACCAACTACTGTTCCTCCTCTTCTAGCTTCAGGGAAGGGAGGAAATATGGGCAATGTCTCCTTAATGCTTTATAAACAATACAGTTATTTAATATTACTCAGTGACTGTATTTCAGAGGTAAATTGCTATCATAAAACAACATATTAAATATGTTGATAGGCAAGTGAATCTTTTATAAAGTACTGAATTTCACTGATTATAAGATAATTTTATAGCTAAAGTTTGAACACCTCTTGCAGTAGGTGTGATAAGAAAGCGTGTGTCATAAGATTAATTGGCAATGTTCTTTCTTTAAGTGGAACATAAAGTAATGATAAATATTAAAATCAGTGGTGTCTTGGACTTGATGACATATAATTCCTTAATTGAATCTTGTAAGTCTTCATTTCCCCAGAGTTTCTCTCAAGTCAAATTTCTATTGGTCAACATCTTTTAAGAACACTAGGTCTGATTTAGAGATTTCCTTTTGAAAATCAAAGATTCTTTTTAAAATGTTAATAATTACTCCTTAATATATCTGTTTTGCAAAATCAGATTTCCACTATTGTGTTTCTTGACTCCAGCACTCATGGGTTACCTTTCCATTCAGCAATTATTTCACTGTTTTTCTTTTTTCCTTTTCTTCTTTTTTTTTTCTTTTTTTATGTAGAATAATGTCATTTAGATACTAGTAATTTATTTTTGGGAGAAGGAACCGGCAACCCACTCCCAAAAAATCAATCCACCATTGAAAACCCTATGAACAGCAGAGAAGCACTGACAATAGTGTTTCGCCTGTTGTACACAGGGTCGCTATGAGTCGAATACTGACTCGACGGCACCTAACAATAACAACAACAATTTATTTTTAAGATTTAGAAGAAACTTTATATGTTTCTTTCAAAGCAAAAAGAGCATGATGTTGAGAAACTGCTGTAAGTGTGAAACTATTTATATTAATCTTGATAATTCAGTTATGGCTCTCTTACTCTAAATCTTTGGTATGTTTCTGTTCTGATTTAGTGCCTTGTTTAAAGATTAATGTTGGGATAATTTACAGCAGCTTCACAGATGGTATTTTAGTCTTTGTAAATGGGCTTTGGAGTCCTATGCCCAAGTCCATATAGTCTTAGATTAACATTAATGTAAATGTTGAACTTAAAGCAGTTGTAAAAGATCATAATAGAAATTTCATTATCCCTTTCTAAAACTATAAATTGTGAAAGGATTACTTTGCTAACATATTTAAGGTATAACTAGCTCCTGATAGTTGAAATCAGCAGTCTCTATATGTTGGAAATCAGTATAAAAATATCTTTTTAAAAACCATTCTAAAGTTCTAGTCATAGGAGAAGTGACTGTTCTTACTTTTACAGCTTCCTCTATGAAATGCTTTAGAGAATCCTCAAACACACATTGCTTTTAGTGTCTTCCCTTTGATGTCTATAAAAGACCTATTCAAAACTGGAGGTAAGTGCTACTAATGTGCATAACAGAATTTGTCTGAAGTTATTTGAAGCTATTAGAGATAACCTTTCTCTACATGTCTTTCGGAGAAAACTGGTACCAACAATACCAGTTAAGCTCTAATTAGTGTAACTAACAACTAATATGAGAAAGCAGACTAGAGGTCACTCTTAAGAATTTAGAGGTATTAACAGGTTAAGGTTGTAGGGCATCCTATCACCCAACTTAATCTGTTGCCCTAGCTGGTGAGATTTGTTGAGGTCATCAGTGCCCTCTAACCCTGAGGTGTTACTGTCTCATAATTTATTGGTCACATGCCAAATTCCTCTTTCCTGTCTAATAAGATGACTTTGAAAATGTCAAATTCATTTTAAATTTCTTTTTACAAATGCCTACAGATTTTCAACCTTTTAGTGTAGATGAAAAATTACACTTTAATTTTCCTTAATGTTCTTGTTCTACCAGCCTTAGACTACATTGAAATTGTCATTTTGCTACATTACGGAATATGATTTGTTGGGAACATTTAACATGTATCATGAGAAGAATACTTAAAATCTAACTATTAAATCAGACGTTGTATAACTGATTCTAATACATACTAAATATTCCACTTTTTATGAGCTACTTCTTCAAATTTAATTGCCCACCAGTGGCTTTTGTTTATGTTTACAGTCAGCATTAATGCACTTAAGAGATAAGAATTTAACAGAGGAATAACCTTTTCTTTTCCAGAGATGTAGCTAACCCTTCTCTTCTAGTGTCTAGCTTTGGCTTCTTCCTCATCTCATTATATGATGCCAACACATAAACAAGAGAGATGACATGAACTTTTAATCATTGTTTTCCTTTTCCCATTGAAGTCATGCATGTATGAATGTTTCTTTAGTTGCTGCCTAGAAAAGCTAAAAAATTCTTTTTTCTTTTAAAGAAATAAGCAACTAAATAGCACTATTGAGAAAGAATCAAAAGAAGAATTTTCCCTTTCAATTTTTTATATTACTATCTTAGTCATGAGCTGTCATCAATATTATACATATTATTTTATTGTTTTTAGATGCTATCAAGTCGGTATCGGACTAACAGTGATGCTACGTACAACAGGTGAAACACAATTGTTAGTGCTTCTCTGCCATTCATAGGGTTTTCAATGGCTGATTGTTTGAGGGGAGTGGGTTGCTGGGTCCTTCCCCCAAGCCTACAACATATTGTGATCCCAGGCAGTCTCCCATCTAAGTACTAACCAGGCCGGACCCTGCTTAGCTTCCAAGATCTAGCAGGATTGGATGCCACAAGGCTATGGCTGCAAGCATATATATTATAGATTATTTTAAAACTACAGATTACTTACTATCCATAAAGTAATCTGGGGCAGGTCCCAATAACTAAACATAATTTTAGTGTGGCTAATATCAAACCATGCAACCCCAAAGAAAAAATAGTTAAATTCAAGTTATCCTAGATCTCTGGACACTTGAATATTTAGATACTTTAAAAGCACAGATGTAAAAAACATTGTTCTTATTTAAGTACCACAGAAATAATTAGAATGAATTCATCCCTTGAGTCCTCCATCTCAGTACTTTGTGTATGCCATGGGTGGTTCCTGGGTATACTGTTTTTTATTTGACTATTTATTTATTTATTCCAATATATATTAGAAAAAGATATGAATGATACAGGGCAGTCACTTAATGGATTAAAGTCATTTCACTATGGTTTAGAACTAGGCAAACGCACAAAGTAAATTGACATAAGGAAAATGCTGAAGGCCAGGAGCATGGCACAGTGGTAACCTACACCAAGTCCTGAATTTGATCCCCAGCACTACAAAAATAAAGAAAAACTGTTTTGCTGGGCGTGGTGGCGCATGTCTGTAATCCCAGCGGCTCGGGAGGCGAAGGCGGGAGGATGGCAAGTTCAAGACCAGAGGCTGTCTGCATAACTTAGCGAGACCCTGTCTCAAAAAGTAAAAAAAAATGGGCAGCTCAGTGGTCCAGCACTTGCAGAGCATGCAGGCGTGAGGCCCTGGGTTCAACCCCCAGTACCACAAAAAAAAAAAAAAAAAAAAAAAAACTGTTTTAAAAAAGAGTGTTTTAATACTACTGACTGACAGTTTGTGCATATAGTAAAAGATATGCAAGTGTTACACAAATGGCTGAAGTTAGGGAAGCATTCTAAACATGAAGTTCCCCTAAGTTTTCTTTTAGCCAAGAACTTAGAAAATGTTCTTATCCCTTCATTTCTATGTACTGTCTGTTGGTTGTGGTTTATTTAACTCACCTGAATACTTGACAGTTTGGGTCTTTTGTTTACAAAACAAGCCAGCTTTTCTGGACTTCAGTCTTGGACTAGATGATGTCTGTGGCATCTTCTAATGGGTTTTTAACTGCCTGCAACAAGTTTATTGATCCTAAACTAGTAAGTTCCTCAAGGTTGGAAAACAAATCTATATAACTTAATCTAAGTAATACCTAGTATGGTAACAAACCCAAATAATCATTTAATATATGTCCATATTGATTCACATGTTCTAATAACAAATTTAAGAATTTTTCTGTATATCCCTATATTTACCTCACACTAATAAAGAACTTTGTTGCATTAATAATTTAAAACTTTTTAAAAATAATTAGCAGACTACTGCTACACTTAATGTTCACACAGATCAGTCTTTTTTCATGCTAAGATTTCCTGAGTGATGGCACCAAGGGCAGAATTGGAAAGTCTTATTTTTTTCCCCTTCCATCCTATCTTACGATTAACTGTTAGAGTAAGACATCAAAGCTGAACTGACTTCAAAGCCTGTAACACTTATGGTTTCCAGCTATTGCTGTACCCAGCTGCTTCACCCTGAATTGCTTCACAGAAATTCATCTTGCAGAGCTGCCTTTCCAGGTTCCACCCCTCTGCTTCCCACTTTTCCCTATTCCAAACCTATCAAATTAAAAAAAAAAAACTACTCTTTAAATAAATTGTGAAGTTAAACTAGGCCAGAGAGTTGGCATATTTGCTTAATTTTAGGATTTTGCCATTGAAGTAGACCATATTTATTATTTATTTGTTTACTTCCAACATTATGCCTTTTACCACCAAGTCCTGGGGTATTTTGACATTAAATATGGTGTTTCTCAGTATATTTAATTCGAAAGTATAATATACACATGTAAGTAAGATTGTGACTACACCTTCCACTTTATTTGTTGTTGTTGTTGTTGTTGTTAGGTGCCGTCCAGTCGGTATCCGACTCATAGCGACCCTATGTACAACAGGGGAAACACTACTGTCAGTGCTTCTCTGCTGTTCATAGGGTTTTCAATGGCGGATTGATTTTTGCGAGAGGGTTGCCAGGTCCTTCTCCCAAGCCTACAGCTTCTGGTGTTCCAAGGTGGTCTCCCATCCAGGTACTAACCAGGCCCGACCCTGCTTAACTTCCAAGATCTGACGGGATCGGATGCCACAGGGCTACAGCTGCAGGCCCACTTTATTTAGGCATCACATAATGAAAAATAAAATGATGAGTGTGATATATGGCCCTGTAAATCATGAAGTAAAAAGGAGGAAACCCAAAACATGGCTTTTCCATCATAAATACTTGAAGTGTAGTTCTTGGAAGCACATGCTTTCTCTGGTAAGAGAAATAAAGACTCATGTATGTAAACTTTTCTGACTATATGAGAGTTAACATATTAACACTTGAGATTGTCCTAAATTCTTAACCACACAGTTACCTTGTCACAGGTAGTAAAACATTATACAAGCCAGGTTTTTCAGAGGAATAGAACTATTATCAGTTGATGTCTTCATTTCTTTCTTTAAATGGTGTAGTTAAAATTTTAAAATTATTTTCCTTGAATTATTTGGTTATTGTTGATGGTATATACTCAGTATTATCAGAGGGAAAAATCTAGTAGATAACAGCCACATTTTTAAAAAATGGTAACCAAAGAACTCACAAAAGAATTAATGATTTAGCTGTTCCTAACCCTAAACCAGACATGAGATTCTGAGTAGTCATTATGACAAAGCCTTTGACTATGGACTATGAAAATTAAATAGGCTCAGTATAATGACTGAATTAAGAAATGGAAGGGACTGCATTGTAAAATAGTATGCATTCTATCTTTTGGAGCATTCAAATGAGGGCTTAATGACACTTTTCAAGAACTCTTTTTTCTTATTTCTAGGGGTTGAACTCAGGCCAACACTGTTCCACTAAGCCATATCCTCAGTGTATTTTCAAACATTTCATAGAGGGAATTCTTATATTGGATAGACTAGACTACAGAATCTTTAATATCTACTTCATTTCTAGGATTCTATATTTCTTAAAGGATATGAGGAAACAATTAAAGATAGTTGTTGTTGTTGTTGTTGTTAGGTGCTGTAGAGTCGGTATCGGACTCATAGCAACCCTCACAGGGTTTTCAATGGCTGACTGTTTCGGGATTGCCTTGGGAGTGGATTGCCAGGCCCTTCTCCCATTTTTGCGGTGCTGGGAATTGAACTCGGGACCTGAGACTGCAGCGTCGCGCTCTCCCAACTGAGCTAAATCCCAGCCCCAATTAAAGATTAAGTGATGGTAAATATGCACGTATTGATTGCAGTCCAGTGTTTAGGTGAGTTTTACAAAGAACTCATAAATGAGTGTCAGGAATGAATTTGAAAAGGAAAAGCCTTGATAGTTTTACTAGGTAAGGGAAAGCAAAAAAATACTTCACACTTCTTCTAGTGATGAAGTTTGGAAAAGAAAAGAACCTACTGTTAAATACTCAGAAAAGTAAGCATATAAGAAAAATGAGAAAAGAACATTTTTTAAAGAATAGAACTCCAAATGAATTTTCAGAGTGCTAGAAATAGAAACCAAAGGATTTTCTTTCTGTGTTAGATAAAGGAATAGAACATGACAGGTAGGAAAAGATGTTAAGATTTTAGCTTTCAGAAACAGATTGTAAGTGGACATTTTGAAATGTTTGGTTTGATTTCGGAAGGATACTTAAGTTGTTTTGATAAGAAACCAATGTGATCACAACAGCTTCTGAGCAATACAGTCTTTCCACATACCTTTTAATAGTTAAGAAAGATAGAATCAGGGAAGAAGGGGATCTGGGAGTCACACTGAGGTGTGATAAAAAAAAAAAGTGTGCACACAATATTTAAAAGTAAAAACAGAAGGAATATGTTCATTGAAAGTGGTAGAAATCTTACCTGTAGGAAATTTCATAATTGACATTCTCTCAATTCCTTTTTGAGAAACATATTCTTTGCAGGAGACAATGAAAGCACAATGTGAGTGGAGAAAGATGCAGATCACTAACCAATATGTGGCTTTGGGCCAGTACTCTGGCTCTCTTGTCATCTCAAGTATTCAATAGTTATATTAATTCCTTGATCTTTTCCAGCTCTGAGATTCTTTTCTACTGCTTAATTCATACAGAAGCACTCCATAGCCAAAGAATTCAGACAGACCAAATGTTTCAACTTTTAACAACCAGTTTATTTTGGTAGAAACTTCAGGATAATTTTGGGAAGGTTTTAAGTTTTGTTTGTTTTTGTTTGATTTTTTGATGGGGATCATTTTGAGGCATAAATGGAGAAATATTAATGGGTAAGCAGTAAGTGAGTATAACAGTGATGTTGCAGAAATGCAGTAGTGCTTGCAAATGTAAAGGTGAGCCCTACCCTATTAAATTTAAAGAAGTACTAGACATCCAAGACATCCAATGATAGGCACCCAAAGAAAACATCCAAGAATGAACCATCAGTATTGCTTCAAGAACAGTGACCATGATTCTGCATCAGAAGTTAATCAGTAGGTTTGAGTTCTGGGAATAAAGTAACAGTGAAGTTTCATTAATAGATGATTTACAATGAAGGATGAAGAGATACTACCAAAGAGCTTTTTGAGAAATAAGAAAAAATTTAAAAATATATCTATATCAATTGCTATCTAAGCTAAAGTCACTTACACATTTAGGTTTTTTTCTCAGTAGTAAATCACTCCGCAGGAGTAAAATGGACAGACTCTTTTTTCCTTGTGGTAATATTTGTTGTTGTTAGGTGATGTCAAGTCAGGTCACACATAGCGACTCTTGTGTACAACAGAACAAAAGACACACTATATCTGATGGTGCTTCTCTGATATCTGTAGGGTTTTTAATGGCTCATTGTTTTCAATGGCTCCTTGTTTCAGGAGTGGGTTGCCAGGTCCTTCTCCCATTGTTGCAGTTCTGGGGATCAAACCCAGGGTCTCAGAGTGTGCAAAGCAAGCACTATACCAACTGAGCTACACCCTAGCCTACCTGTTGTAATATAATTAAAATTTTCTAAAAGGGTTGTCTCCCATTTCCTAAGAATAGCTTATGTACTATGGCCATGCAACTAACTGGGAATTATAAATGACTGTTAATGTAGTTGCAAACTTTAAAGAGTCAACCCTAATATACAATTAAATTGTGATCTTTATGTCTTGGTTTATTCTTTTTTTCCCTAAGCTCTGTTATTCTGTATTTCATAAATATCCATAGAACAACTTCTTACCACTATTCTGAGTGATGTTTTTTCACTATATTGAGCTATATTCTATTTTGAAACAAGTGTCTGAATTATGCTGAAATGATCATTTATAACAACATTAATATTGGTCAAACCTTAAAACCATTATGTTGCTACTTTCTGGCTGAGGATTTATGCCTATCTTCTTTTAAATGGTACATTAATCTATGAATTAAACTTGCCTTATACATGACACATTAATAGAAAGTTCCGAACAAATGTAATTTTCTGAGTATGTTTTATATAATAGTTTTATCTTCAGCACTAATCAGTGACATATACTCCTCAGCTAAGGTCATTAATCCATTTCCTACTGCTTAACTGTAGTGAAGAAAAATTACTAAATAATTTTCCAAATGTTTGTGTGTAGTCCTCTGTGCATATGTATTATTTAGCTTTCTTATTTTCTATGTATCTGGCCCTTTTAAAGATTCTAAAACCAGTTATCCCTTTACAAAAAAAAAAAAAGAAAGAAAAAGAAAAGAAAAGAAAGTAAAAAGAAAGAAACTGTGACAACAGTTCTGAATCCTTTGGCTGAAGTCCAGCTTACTGGTTGCTTTGCCACACTTAGTTCCACATCACTGAGTTGAGAAGGCAGAAGTGGCACCATTCTGTGCTGACCTGTTGGTCATGACCACACCTACCTCATTGTTAGGATTTTTATCCTGATCTATTTCTACATGTAGTGTACTTCTGTAGCAGTAAAAGAAGATGTAAAAAATCTAGAATCAACCAATGCAGTTGCTTAAGATCCTCTGGGATTTTTTTTTCTTAGTGTTATTATTTAAAGTACTTGCCCAATAGATAATATCTCATATGTTTCATATAAAAACAAAAATTAGAAAAAAGCATCTGAAACCTAAATTAAATATGTATATCAAAATATTTTCATAAGTAGTATATATTTCTCTGATCTAAAGAATATAATTTAGCTTTTGTCGAGGAAAAATGTGCCTTATCAATGCCTGATTATACTGTGCACATTGAATCACAACATCAGAATCTTCTAAGTAAATTGTTATTATGGAATAAGGGAAAACTTCAAAACTCTAAATGTATATAATTCATTCCATTGTAGATTTTTTTTTTCATTGAAGGCTTCTTTGCCATAAAGTATACTGAGTATGAACATCAGAGTCATTTGAGGTTCATTGAAAATATAGGAGAAGGTTTCCGGTCCTTTTGTTAAACTTGGCATATCGATTTTTCCTTTTCTTTCCACGCAGCTTGCAGCACAAACATGATACACAGCTATAGCAAGACAAGCTAACTACATACGAATTTGTTAAGTACTGCTACATTAGCAGAAATTGTCTGACTGTGCAAATAGCAAGATTTGACGTCTCCAGTTCTTTATGATTTAATCAATGAAAATAACAAGTTCTGATTTTGTTTCTCAGAATAAATCATTAGCAAAATTCATTTTGTCTTGATCATTCATTTATAATATGTTTACATCCATTTTGTTTCTATATTCAAACAAAGTAATAAATATGTAGAATTTGAACCAAAAGTTCAAAATCAAATATAGAAAGATAAAGATGTAACAAATGTTACCTATTAACAATAGGTTGAGAACAAAATTTTGGATTTTTGTTTAAATTTGCTGTTGCTTTTATTTTTTAAAAAAAATGGCCCTTTAGTGTCCATATTTTCTGTTCAGAGTTAGGTTCAGAAGTAGCAAGACTTGGACTTGACTAGTATTTCTGCATTTAAATATAGAACTTTGTAGAAAGAGAATCTGAATTAGAGCTGATTTGTCTCTCCCCACACCTTATTAAAACTCCTTCTCAAATGTGTCCATTATCCAGTTCAGCTTGCCAGGCTCCAAAGAGTAGAGGTGGAGAAAGGATGAGCTATAATTCAGCAAAGTGGATTCCCATGGTTTCTTGGAATTGTATTGTCTATCATATTTATAAATTTATAAATGTATTGTCTATCATATTTATAAATTTCTCTGAGTTCTCTCAGAACCAGATAAATGATTGTGCAGTTTCCTTCAAAATAAAACTAAGTATGCATGATTATGTTGTCACCTGCCCTTTGCAGAAATACTTTCTTAAAACATCTCAGTGTTTCTCCATTTATATTTCTCTTAAAATAAGATTTAGAAGAATTTTTTCAAAATTTTCCCTACATACTCTCATTACTTTTAAGCAGGTGGACGTATTATGAAATTACATGCCAAATTTATTAGAAAGAAGCCTTTTAAAATTATCTGATAAAAGCATAAAATATGAGTTGTTCCCCTAATAAAAACAAAAGGGGAAGGTGTCAGCAAAGAAAAAAGTGCCACTGGTTTATGTTAGGTGACACTGTGCCCTGCTTGTCTAATTTGATTACACAGAGCCCCTGAAGCCTCAGGCAAAGCTGATTTTAACTATAATCAGCTTCTTAACCTTTTGAGAACTAACGTAAACACTACCTACCAGTGGTTAATTATGTTGCTCTGCAATACACTACAAAGTGCAAAGGTAAAAGTGTAGAACCACAGTAACACATGTTATGACAAAATTTAACAAGATGACTTAAGGGGATTGCAGCAGAGCATAGTTCTATATTTGTGGT
The DNA here is from genome assembly GCA_007922755.1 of Pedetes capensis. Taxonomy (NCBI): domain Eukaryota; kingdom Metazoa; phylum Chordata; class Mammalia; order Rodentia; family Pedetidae; genus Pedetes; species Pedetes capensis. The sequence continues at coordinate 92,966 of VMDO01002283.1, forward strand.
AAATTTTAAATTAATAAAAAGATACAGAGATGCATTTTTTAAATGTTAACTATAGTTTTTAAGTTCTGTCTGTAGGGGCTGAGTATTCATATACTTTCCCCTTTTTTGTATCCTTTGTACTTCTCTCTTGTAATCCACTTTTGATTACATATATATACATGCATACATATAAATTTTAGAAATACAAGAATACTTATACATTTCTTTCATTTTCAGGGTAAACAAAAGTGATTATAATATCCATGTAAGTACAGAAAAATCCTCTTTGTTCACTTTTATAGACAGTAAAAATTTATTAGGGGAGGAATGGAATTTCTTTATACTTAAATGGAGTGTTGTAGTTATATAGGCAAGAACCTAACTTTTTGATTTAAAACAGGAACTCATGACGTGGGAATCTGATGTGCCATATGGGAAATTAATATGTAAGATGATTTTACTGTCTATAGTTGGTGTAACTCTAGTACAATGATATAACTAATGGTGTAGAGAACCATAAAGATTGAATAATGTACTTATCAAAGCTATATCTTCAAAGTCATATTTGGTTGAAAACCCCCAATAGGAATATTCTCCTGAGTAAGGGTTGCGGGTGACTAGGAGAATATATAGAGCCAAAATCTATAGCCCATACTAGTAGGCCTCAGTACCAGGAATTTTACCTGAAATTTTATATCCTACAAAAATTCTGAAGGTTAGAGTCTTAATACTCCTGAGTGGTACACATTATAAATAGTTAACCTGGATGAAATTAACTTAAAATGAGGAGAAATGGAAAGTTCAAACTAAAGGTAAATATAATTTTTTAATCCAAGGTTGGTCCAAAGTAGATAGCATGAATATATTAAAGAGTTTATGTTGTGCAATGTTACTTATGCTATGCTTATAGTGAGCTTAAAAATTGCAGACAAAGTGTTTTTGGAGAGATAGGCATCATACAATTGTTTTTTTGATCTGATAGACAATGAAAATCTTACAGTATGTAATTCCAATGGTTCCCAATCTTTTCTCCACATAAGTATTACCTGGGTAACTGAAATCTCTTCCAAATTATAGTTAATTCAGAATGTCTAGGAAGGGAATCAGGCACCAGTCCATTTAAAAGATCTCCAGGCCTTTACCAAGGCTGGGGACCACCGACAAACCAATTGTCTTTCTGTATAGTCATTTGAAAGCTTAGAGCTAAATTTGCAGCACATCTATAGCAACTAAATAAGACTAATCACACTCTTTTATTATCTTTCCTATTTTTGCTTTTGCCCTGACTTTTTCAAAAGCTTTTTTATTTTGTAGAATTTTATATTGTTACTTTTAATAGCATTATTAAGGTATAATTTAATAGTATAAAATACACCAATTGTATGTGTATAATTCAATGATTTTTATCAAGTTTATACTTGTGCAATCATCACTTTGATCCAATTTTAGAATATTTCTATCGCCCCAAAAAGTTTAGCTCTGCTCAGGTGCAATTAATCCTTCATGTACCTGTAGCACCAGCCAGTGATCTGCTATCTCCATCGATTTGCCTTTTCTGAAAATACCATATAGGTAGAATCATACAATATGTAATTGTGTGTTTGGCTTCATCCATTTATGGTAATGTTTGTGAGATTCATCCACATTGTAGCATGTATCAGTAGTTCATTCCTTTTTATTGTTGAATACTATTCTATTCTGTATTTTGTTTAACCATCAGTTGAAAGACATTGAGATGTATTTGGCTACTGTACATCATGCTGCCATGAACTTTCACATATAAATCAGTGAAGGCATATGCTTTCATCTCTTGTGAGTATATGTCTAGAAGTCATATTACTAGGTTTTATAGTAAGTATAGGTTTAGCTTTTCTAAAAACTAAAACTCCATTTTCCAAAGTAGTTACACCATTTTACAGTCCTATGAACAGTTCGTGAGGGTTCTAGTTTCTCCACATCTTCCCCAACACTTGGTGTGGTCTCTATTTTTATTATAGACATTCTGGTGGGTGTGTGTGTTTATGTCATTGGGGTTTTAATTTACATTTCCATGATGACAACTTGAAAATTAGCCACACCTATATCTTCTTTCATGAAATATCTCTGTTTTGCCTATTTTTTAACTGGCTATTTGTCTTATTATCAGGTTTTATAAGTTCTTTACATACAATGGTATAAGCCTTTTATCATATTTTGATTTATAAATATTTAATCCAAGACTATGGCTTGTCTTTTCTTTTTTCTTAATTATATCTTTTGAAGAGCAAATGTTTATAAAGTTAAAAAGTTTGGTGAAAGGCTAGAGTTGTAGCTCAGTGGTAGCACACTTGCTTAGCATGTATAAGGGCCTGGATTTGATCCCCAACACAATATTTTTAAAAAAGTTTAATAAATTTCAGTTCATTATTATTCTTTTTCTTTTATTGTTCATGTTTTTGGTATCCTACATAAGAATTTTTTTTTAACAAACCCACGACTGCAAAGAATATCTCTTATGCTGTATTGTAGAAGTTTTATATTTATAGCTCTTACATTTATGTGTGTGATCCCTGTTGAGTTGATTTTTGTATACAGAATGTGGTAAGGAAAGTTACCTTTCAGTTTGGGGCATGTGGATATTAATTTTCCCACCACCATTTGTTGAAACAAACTCTCCTTTCCCCATTAAAATACCTTGGACTGCTATAAAAAATTAACTGACCATAATGTGTTTATTAGTTTCATTGACTTGTATGTCTCTTTTGGCTTGGGGTTTTGTTTTGTTTTGTTTTGTTTTTAGTACTAGAGGGTTGAAAACAGGACCTCACCCATGGTAGGCAAGTACTCCATCACTGAGCTGTACCCCTTTATTCACTTTTTTATTTTTGAGACATGCTCTTGCTAAGTTGTACAAGCTGCCACTGTCCTCACACTCTCAATCCTTTTGCCTAGGCCTCCTGAGTAGCTGGGATAACAGGTGTGCACCACGAAGCCCTGTTTGTACATCTGTTTTTGTACCAGTACCATGTTGTTTTGAAAACTTGCTTTATTTTTTTATTAGAAATTTTTAATGTACATCATAATGTGATTCATTTTGACATGCTTTTCATTGTGACAATTTTCATATATGCAATTTGATAAGCATTATTCATATAGGTTACCCCTTACCCTCCCCTGTGTTTCCCCCCTCCCCCACTTCCCATCTAAGTTTCTCATCCAAGTCTTCTCTATCTTTTACTATGTAGTATTTTTCTATATGTCCTTGGGTTCTATATGTCCTTGTTTAAGATAGAAACTTTTCCTGTAGTGGTCTTTGTTTTTATCTTGTTAGAACAATTACATGCGATTTCTGGTCCATTTATATTGACCTCATTCTTATCTTCCCTCTCCCCCTTTTATTATGATCTGACTTTGAGTAGGATTTTTCCTTCTTGTAATTTTGAATCAGCTCCCTCATATGAGTGAGAACATGTGTTGTTTCTTATAGTAAATTTTGAAATTAGTGTTTCTACTTATTCTTTTGCCTGCATCCATAGCCCTGTGGCATCCGATCCCATCAGATCTCAGAAGCTAAGCAAGGTCAGGCCTGATTAGTACTTGGATGGGAGACCACCTGGGAACACCAAGTGCTGTAGGCTTGGGAGAAGGACCCGGCAACCCACTCCCAAAAATCAATCCACCATTGAAAACCCTATGAACAGCAAAGAAGCACTGACAATAGTGTTTTGCCTGTTGTACTCAGGGTCGCTATGAGTCGGATACCAACTCAGTGGCACCTAACAACAACAACAACTTATTCTTTATTTATATCATCTTTAATTTATCTTAGGAGTTTTTTTAGTTTACTTACACTTATTTTATTAAACATACTTTTAAAGATTTTATTTTTAATGCTATTATGCATGGAACTCTTGATTTTATTTTTGAATTGCCTATTGCTAATATAAAGAATTAAAATTAATTTTTGCATTTTGATTTTGCATTCTGTGAACTTGCTAAAATGTATTCATTAGTCATAGAATTTTTTGTAAATTCCTACATATAGGACCATGCTATCTATAAGTAAAAATAGTTTACATTTTCCTTTCTAATGTTTATGCCAGGCTGGGGATTAGCTCAGTTGGTAAGGGAGAAGGATATGACAATCCACTCCAGAAGCAATCCTGAAACCATCAGCCATTGAAAACCCCATGAGGGTCGTTATGAATTAGACTATACTCAGTGGTACTCAATAGCAACAACATTTATGCCATTAATTTCTTTTTGTGTCTTACCATACTGGCTGTAACCTCCTGTACCATGTTGAATAGAAATGGTGAGAGCAACTCAGATTGTGATTTCCTTCTTTTGTAAGTTGTTGTTTATTCTGGTTTGTTTGTTTGTTTGTTCTTTTGTTTTTTTTTTCCTAGTACTGGAAGTGGGCTGGGATTTAGCTCAGTGGGTAGAGCGCTACACTGCAGTCTCTGAGGCCCTGAGTTCAATTCCTAGCACCACAAAAATGGGAGAACGGCCTGGCAATCCACTCCCAAGGCAATCCCGAAGCCCTCAGCCATTGAAAACCCTATGAGGGTCGCTATGAGTTGGATACCAACTCGACGGCACCTAATAACAACAACAAGTACTGGAAGTGTTTAAACTCAGGGCCTTACACTAGGCAAGTTCTCCACCGCTGAGCTCAGCCCCTCAGCCTCTTTTTTTGTTGTTGTTTAGTTTTGAGACAGCATCCCCCTAAACTGCACACAGACTGCCTCTGGCCTTGAACTTTCCATCTTCCTGTCTCTGCCTCCCCAGTTACTGGGATTATAGGTGTGCTCCACCATGCCCAGATGTTCTGGGCTTTTGTTTGTTTTTGTTTTGTTCTGGTTTTAGACACTTGCCTAGACTTAATCTTCAGAATCTGTCTCCCCTTTAGATGTACATGATGATATCTCTATTTTGTTTTATTTTGTTTTTAATTCATATTTTTGTTTTACTTGAGGCTGGTTTCCTCACGATTATCCCTTTGCTTACATAGCTTAATGTTCAGTTTTTGCTCAATCACTCTAAGCCAATAAGGCTGTATGGATGAATTTGGGAGGTGCAGAGTACACTGAAAGTTTTTAAGTCTACCTTAAGCATTTATTTTCTATTGTGCTTTGCTCGGACTTCCCTGTCAGCACTCAGCCTACTAGTCAGCTAGGGATGTGTGGTTGTTCGCTCCCTTTTGAATTTCTGGCTAGTATAATAGTCTTCCACTCACCCTTAAACAAGCCCACAATCTCAGTCTAGCAGGGTCAAGGACTTTTTAAGTTAGTTTTCCTTCTACAAGATAACACGATTGGACAAGCATTTCTTTCCTTCTACTCAAGTCAGTTCAGCCCCTCCAACAGCAATGCTGCACGTTTTCACATTCAGTCCTGCCCTGGAAGCACTGCAGGCCTACTGAGCTGCCCACCACACTTGGTCACTGTCCTCAGCAGATTTCCATCAATAAACACTTCCAATTTATTGTTTGCCTCTTGTTGGCTTCTAGAAATGTTTGTACTTGACATTTTTTCAGCTTTTGTAGTTATTTTGGGTAGAGGATTTGCTGACCTCTTCACTTGCCATCGAAGGATGTCCTGTGTAAGTTCATTTCTGTATGCCTCACACCCTTTCTGGAGCAAGATGAAAGATTAAAAAATGAATACAAAATAAAATTAAAAACCAAATGAGGGTAATGCAAATATTAAAACAGAAATATAAATTCCTTACAGAGTAACAGTGATTTTTAACTTCCATGATTGATATTCCCAGTGTGTCTAGGCATAGAAATGTCTTGATATTGCAAGAGAATTCTACTCCATCAGAAAATACAGAAATCCAAATCACCCTTGTGACTTGTCATTGAGATGTAAAATAAATAAGGGAAAAATTTGTATGTAACAACAACAACAACAAAAAAAAAAAAAAAAACAGTTGGACCATAATGCTACCCTAGGATTCTTTCTGTTTCATCTTATTTTGTTTTCTCTCAAAGGTCAGATCACAAAATTTGTACAACTTTGTACTGTAGGAATGCTTTAGAAAATGTGCAGTGATAAAACTGCCAGATTGAAGGTTTCTTAAATGCTACTGTCCAAAATCACCAGGCATGCTTGAAACTAGTAATTCTTGTCAGAATATACACTCATAGTGTGTGACTTTTATCCGCAGGTGGCAGAACATATGTTTTAGCACCAAAAAATGTAAGATGGCAAAGGGAGGATATTTGATGTGTTGTAACCTATTTTTATTTTTAAATTTTTTCTTATGGTTGCATAGTTCAGGTCAAAAGTAGGCTAACATATTTGCAGATATTAAGAGTTATATTTAAATTATGGAAATTTTATTCCAAATAAAGGTGTTTCATTTGCTTTTGTTTAATACATGATTGAAGGTTATTGAACCACAACCTCTTATAAAGAAAAAACACAGTGAGGCATCATGTAGTAAAGTCCAGGGAGTAAGTTCTTCTCCTGAAATGAATTTTCTGGTTAAATTATAGTTACCCCTCTAAACACTATAATCACTTTGTTGTAAACCTTACTGTAATAATTCATTTTCCTGAATTAGGAAGTAACTATTAATGTATGGCAAGCAATTAGGTATAACTAGCAAATATCACTTAGTATCACTTAGTTTATTCTGATTAATGTAAGTTCTTACTACATGATTTGGAGTTATAATTTGTGCATTAATCTTAATTAAGGCCTCAGCTAAAGGACAGGAGTTATAAAGTCAAAGCCCAGCTGACTGGATACATGCAGGAATGCAAGTCCAGTGTTGTCAGATTTTCCAGTTTTTCCAAAGAAGCCTGAATGTCCATATTTACTTGAAATTTCTCTAGTTTTTAAGAATTGCCACTGGCTAGGAATTTTAAAATTATTATGTAGGTTGAATAAAACAGTGGCTGAGACCAGGCTCAAAGGATACCAGATTGGGACCTCATGGGGAAGAATAGTCATAGCCCATTCTGATGAGAGCCTCTGCCTGATTTTTTTTTTGTCATATATTTCTTGTTCATAAAGGAACATATAATGTGTTCCCCAAGTGGTGATCTTCCATGTGTCACTGTAACATTCTGAGATTGTTGTTGTTGTTATTAGGTGCCGTCAAGTCGGTATCCGACTCATAGCGACCCTCATAGGGTTTTCAATGGCTGACTGCTTCGGGATTGCCTTGGGGGTGGATTGCCAGGTCCTTCTCCCATTTTTGCAGTGCTGGGAATTGAACTCCGGACCTCAGAGACTGCAGTGCAGCACTCTACCAACTGAGCTAAATCCCAGCCAACATTCTGAGATAGAGTGTTTTATTGGAAAATACACTGACCTAAACATCTATAAATCTCGGTTCTGAAGCTTGATTCTTAGCCTTTTCTACAGTAACCAAGTCATGTTCTGATTACTTTATATGTGTTGACTCATTAAATTTTTGTCTCAGTTTGGCTTTTTAATAATTTTATAATGTTAGGTCAATCATTTAACTTCTGTACATCTCTTTCATCACTTGAAAAATTATAGACAAAGTAAATTTATTCCATTTTCCTTATCTTGTTTTGCCAGAATTATAACTACATACTTATAAGAATATTCATAACTATACAGATGATTGAATAATTCCCACTTCAATGAGGCATAGCCTAATCAAACAGACATAGAAGTGTTACATGTTTTTAAAAAGTACTTAGGATAATACCTAATTTTTAATTTCAGCAGAAATTGGTGTCACTAGCTGAGTGTGGTAGTATACACTTGTAATCCAGTGACTCTGGAGATGGAGGCAGAAGGATCACAGGTTCGAGGCCGGAAGCAACCTTTGTAACTTAGCCAGACCCTAACTCAAGATAAAAAAATAATAAAAGGAGTGGCCTGAAGGTACAATTTAGTGATAGAGCACTTAAAAAATATGTTCGAGATCTGGGGATCAACCCCCAAGTAACACAAAGAAAAAACAAATTCATTTCACTAATGTTTTTGTTCACCAGAATTGTAATAAAATGAAAAAGAATTCTGGCCACATTTCTTACAGTAAATGTCACATAACATAAAATCGGTCATTGAAACTATTATTGCAATTTAGTAGCTTCCAGTACTTTCATTATGTTATGCAAACATCCCAAGTACTTAATTCCACGTTTTTGTAACTCCACTAAGAAATCTCATACCTATTAAGTAGCCACTCTGATCATTCCCTCTTTATCCAATCCTTTGGCAATCATTCAACTGCTTTGTGTTTCTGTGCTTTTGCTATTCTGAATATCTTATTTAAGTGGAATCATGCCATATGCAGCTTTTCATGTCTGTCTTCTTCCATCCAGCATGTTCTCAAGGTTAACCCATGCCATATCAATTCTTTACTACTTTTTTGCCGAATAATATCCTATTGAGCATACCACATTTATTTTATCTGTTAATCAGTTAGAAGACATTTGTGTTGTTTTCACCCTTTATTATGGATCATGCTGCTGTGAACATTCATGTATAAGTTTTTGTTTGAATTCTACTTTCAGTTCCCTAGGAATAGAATTGCTGGATCATATAGTAATTAATTCTTCATATAACTTTTTGAGGAATCATCAGACTGTTTTTCTGGCCAAATTGCTAATGTAATGTTTTAAGTCCAGTTTTTAGGAAACAGGACTTTCTGAATTAAGAACTTCCAAACCCCAGCTCCTGCAAAAAAGAAAAATTTCAATTAGCAAATGATCTCAACTTCATGTGGTTTGAGTTCATATCTTTCTTTCGATATTATTAAGCATTACTCCTCTGGTTTAATTTACTTTTCCCTGGAAGACTTTTATTCCACACTTTCTGACCTATAGTTGCTTAACTGATGAGTTGTGGTAGTCAGGGGGAAGTTAGTAACTAGAATTTGAGCTTTTGAAGACATAGTACAATAGGCCTTTACACACACACACGTTATTTTTTCTAAATTTTGCCTTTAGTTGGATAAGACAAATGCTTTACCCTACAATTTAAAAGCATAATATCAGGAAGTTTTAGACCTTAATCTGATGTGCCTTAAAATAGTTGTAAATTAGGGAGGTCTCTTCCAAGTTCTCAATAACTATGTTTTAAATTTGCTAGCATGTCCCTGAAAGAAAAAAAATACATCTCCACTAGAACCCATGCCAGAACATTTCTCAACAGTTTCTAGCCCTCTATATTAAAAATGTTGGTACTATTAAAATTTCTAGAAAGTTTGTGAATTTCCTGAGAAATTAAAATATTGGACCTTTCAAAATACTAAATAATTTTATGTATATGCTTTGAGATTTCAGCCTATGGTTAACTTCTCCTATGGCGCTGAAATATTTTGTCCTTGAAATTAAGCCAAATCTCCCACTTGAATGCATTTAACTTATGTTGTGTGCATCCAAGTCCTGGCATTTGAACAGTCTTTTTCCTTCATCTGAATATTTTCTGGCTTGAGGAAAAATAATACTTACCACTTAAAGCCTGCCTCTCTTCTCTCCCCTTTTCACCCATAAGCATATAGCTTCATACAATGTACCTGCAATCTTATGAAGAAAGCAGGCATCTTGGTATTATCTAACAAAAGAAGTTATTTTTAAATACTTCCAGCATGAAAGGTCCATGGATGAGGTACAAGGAATAGAATAAACCCTTTGAAATACAGTGCCAAATTGGTAGATTAAGTACAATTAGTTTATGAAGAGAGAAATCATAGCTTTACTCATATTCTCAAAGAGAATATTCTCTAAGGGTCCCCAAGAAATGAAGACCTGGTGATTCAGATAGGAGCCTGGAGAGCAAAGGATCACACTTCTTGTGATACCACTGCCACACTGGGTGGTGTGTGATTGAATCAGGATTATATTTAATAGGCTTTCTATTGCAGAGTCAAAGTCATAGCAGTGCTAAGAAGATGACAGAGAATAAGTGATGCCAGGGTTAAAGGGTAACTGCAAGTTATAATGCATACTTAGGCAGAAATAACAGAAAGAGTGATTTCTATTAATGACAGAAAAAAATTTTTCTCTGATTGGCGTACTGGCCTTTCCTGTCATTCATACTTACTGTTCTTATTTTTAGAAATAAAAACAAATCTTTAACAAAGCTCATCATTGGAGGTGCGGATGTAGCTCAGTGACAGAGCACTTGCCTAGCGGGGTGTGCAAGACCCTGAGTTCAATCCCTTCTTGTTGTTGTTGTTGTGGTGGTGGTGGTGATGGTGGTGGTGGTGGTGGTGGTGGTTAGGTGCCATTGAGTTGAATCCAACTCATAGTGACCCTCACAAGCTTTTCAATGGCAGATTGCTTTGGGTTTAATCTCTAACACTGCAAAAAAAAAAATCCTTTATATTTTGTTGATCTTTAGTCATACACCTGTTCCAGAGCATGTGTCCTTCACCTTCCTTGACACTATTTTGTGATCAGCAGTACAGGGAGAGGCCACTGTTAAAGAATTAGTGTAGCTTCTTGCATCTGGGCCTTAGATATTCCTTTGAGATCTCATCCACTAGCTTTGCAAACCCAGGGTGACTGATAGACTTCAGGAGTCTCAGTGGATGCTCAAATGGAGCTGCCGCTAAGGAGCTATCTTCAAAGGCAAATGGAAGGTAGATGCTTATGAAACTGAACATGGCTCCCAGGAATGAATTAAGGGGTATGGGAATGTTAGGACAATGAGAGTACCAGACCACATACACAGAGGCTATAGCAAAAGGTGAGGGCATGTGTTCCAACAGTAATATTGCCTGCCACTTTTAGGCCACTGGTACTTATGTAAACCAAAGTACATCTTTTGACTATTTGATCACCTAGATCATAAAATAGTTTTACTTTCCATTCTGCCTCATGTTAATTCCCCAAAGCTACTTGGGGTCTCATATCTAAACACCTTTTTCAATTTTAGATTTTACACTGTAGTCTTTACACACAAACTCTTCTTAAAGGAAAAACATAGCACAAAGAAACTGAAAGCATTAAGTTAGCTTTCTCCCCCACTAGCGTGGGAAGGGAAGAGGGAGCTAACCTTGTTTGCATAGTTGTTATGTGCTATTTTCTTTATGCACATCATCTGTTTACTTCATAGGGCTTATCTTTGTAGTTAATTATAATCTTTTTTTTTCTGAAGAGAAAACTGAGGTTCATATAGTTTGTAAGTGGGAGGCCTATAGCCAAGCCACCCTGGCATTGGATCCTGTCAGATCTCAGAAGCTAAGCAGGATCGGACATGGTTAGTCCAATGGGAGATGGCTGGGAATACTGGTTGCTGTAGGCTTAGGAGAAGGACCTGGCAATCCACTCCTAAGATAGCCATCCAAAACTTTGTGAATAGCAGAGAAGCACTGACATAGTGCTGGGCATGGCACAGTGTCGGGAATGTTTTGTTCTGTTGTACATAGGGTCACTATGAGTCAGAACTGATTCAAGGGCATCTACCAACAACAACATAAGTGGGAAAATTGGGCACGTAATCCAGATCGGGTAGTTGTAAACACCACTGCTTCCCTAACAACCCACCAGACCACAGCTGCACCAGAGGTGATTCCCCAGGGCTGCTTTTGGTAGCAGCCTGTGGAAGAAGACTGAGGAATTTGTCCCCAAGCTGCTTTGACTACCTACAAATATATATAAATATATGTTTAGGGTAATCTACAGGAATGCAGACAGAATTTATGAGGAGGCCAAAGTCCCTGCACATTTGAAGTTATCCTTTGGTGCTTCCCCTGGAAAACTGTATGGGAGTGAGTTGACTAGAAATGGAATAAGTAGCTGATAAGTGGAAATTTTTTTAATTTTCATTTTTATTTAAACAAATATTGCTCTTCTTTTTCCCAGTGAAATGTCACAAGCATAAAAAGCATTTGTTACAATTTTAACATGACAGAAAGTGGAGCAAACAAATGAGAAAAACTCCAAAGGATTAATAATTGAACAATGAAATTTTCGACTTGAAAATATCCATAAACTTGTGGCTTGAGATTTTGAAGGAAATAGAAATATAAAAAATGGTTATGTGACAAAAATATATAATAGATACAGACTGAAAACCCTTTGATTCTTATATTTAGGAATCCAGGGAAGTAATAAAAGAAGGAACTGTTATAGCAGCACTAGACTTAAAGTTGAGAGAATCAAGTCCTTCTCTTACTCTACCCCTACTCAACCTAACTATTCTATTAATGATTGTGGCTCCTTCCTGCATTCATTTATTTAAAAAATTTCTTGAGCCTTCTGACTGGTGTTTCTAGACATTATTCTAGATACTAGGTATTTGACTGTGAAAAGTATAAACAAAATTCCTATTGCATAGAGCTTAAATTTCAGAAGAGAAAATAGGAAAGAAATGAATAAAATGCATATGGCCTGTATTTTATATAGTGGTGTTAGGATAAAAATAAATTAGGTCCAGTGCCTGATTGGGCACTGGGATATTTTAGACAGAGTAGTTAGGAAAGTTTTCCAAGAGGAGCCCCATGGGTTGTCTGTCACTGGACCCATTGAGGTCTCAATCTTTTCATATATAAAATGAGAGCATTGCTAGGTAATCACTAAATGTCTGCAAAGTTCTGTGGTTTTTTTAAGGGACCTATCTTTGGGTCAGAGAATCTTTTGTATGTGTAAGTTATTTTCTTTGTTATCCATTGATCTCAAAATGTAATAAGAATGTTCATTGATTCCAAAGGTTAATTTCATTTTACATTTGGGGAATTTAACCTAGAATAAAATACCACCCCAAAGGTTGCATAATAGTAAAAGGATTAAACATTTCTATTCCTGCCACTCTCATATGTGCTAAAATGAGAAGTGGAATTGAAATGTCAGAGCAATTCAAAGTAAATTAAAGATATATAAGCTACAAACGGCTGAAATATTTACAAATAAGGAATTGGATAAGTATATCCCACTGCACTCATTTGTGACAGCCAAGTAAGCCATGTGATATGCTTTAAGCCAGTAAAATAGCAAATTCTCCCCCCAAAAATCTATAATTTTAATCAGAAGTTTGTTTCAGTCATTGAAATTCTGTTATTGCTGCTTACAAACATTAAAGTCAATCAAAATATCAGTAGCTTTGAAGGATCAATATTTTTAATATGTTTGCATTGCAGTGCTACAGATTTTTGGCTAATGGATCGCACCCATATTGATTTCCATGGGAAATGTTAGTCTGATACTGAAATAATTAAAAAAATGAGGATTATTGGTTTGGAATTTTGAAGGAGATAGGAGTATAAAAATTGGTTATTGACTAAATTGCTTAGGGTGAGTGAAGCTTGGGCACTTGCAATAAACTTGTAGCACTCAGTCATTACTGAATTCTACCTCAGTCCCTTAAACTGAAAATCAATCAATAACCTATTATAACAATGCAAATTGTGATGAAATAACGTACTAGGCATACAAGAATCACATTTTATCAAAATAGATATGCATAAGTACATATATGAGTGTGTTGAAAATATCTGCTGAAATGTAGTGACTGATTTTGACTTTGAAATTCATGTTACAGATAGCTTGAGTAGCATTTTTAAAGAGATAAGCTGCTTCAAAATAGCAGTAAAAAGAAGCATACAGTTATTCTGTGAACAATAATGAAAGTGGAAACACTACAGCATGTAAATTACAGATTCTGTTATTTTGATTCAGAGAAAAATTACAATTGTTATGTTGTTCTCAAAGCATAGGAGTAATGTATGCAAGCATTAGATTAGATACAAACATATCCCCACAATATGAATTTAGTTCATATTACATTATTCTTGTTGTTAAGCCTTTGGTTATTAGGAGAACCATACTTTCATCTAGAAAGTTTATTCTGTGTTTCCATTTGGTTACCATTATAAATTTATGAATTCTTTATCTCTCAGAAACAATCTAGTGTTTTGGAGTTTTTTAAATGTCTCACTATCAGTTCTGCCCATGATAATAATGCTTAGAAGTAGCAGTTTCATATTTTGTTATATGTTTTTATTTCCTGAATTTTAAAAATTATATGTGTTATTTACATGATATGGAAATGTTTATCTACTTTTAGGAGAATACAGTATTAAGTTATGAGTTGTTCCCGGTAACCATAGCTGCTCCACTTTTATTGCCGTCTCTATAAGCCTGGTCAATATTTTCCTTTCATAGTAACTTGGGCTCTTTTCATGAATAGAAAATTGATCATGATTCCTTCTGTTGCATGAGATGGTAATGCTCAGATAATAACATTGGCAGTCCATTTCAATTTAGTGCTACTGTTGGATCACCATTTTTGCCAAATTTCGTTCATCCTATTCTGACTTCCTTTTACCTTTTGTCATTATAACTAGCATTACCCTAAATTCACTTGATAAAAATCACTTTCTTTCTGTTGTGTTGGAAATTTATATATGATTCTGACTTTTTGCCAACATTCTGTGTCTGCCCTATCAGTTAAGCTGTTAGGACATTCTGTTTCAATGGATCCAGCCTTCAGAATGATTTATGAGACTGGGATCTTCAACGTTATCTAATGTTAGGTACGTCATACCAAAAAGCAACCAGATTTCACAGTAAATATATGTGTGGAAGTTATATAAATATTCATAGAATTTTTCCTACATCATTCAGTGGCTTTTGCCTGTGGATATTATTAGAAAAGTATCCACGGTCTTAAAAAGAATAATATTCTAATCCCCTACCCTACTATTTCCACATTTCCACATTTTCATATACAATTTCTCTTCCTGTTTATGTCTAAGAATTTATGTTGGAATTTGTGTCACTTATCATTGTCAAAAAGGATTATTTCCTTATCAGATGAGAGTTTGTGTAATCCCCAGTTAGAATTTCCAGTTGTCTTAACTAGTCAAGGAGTTGGGCATAGTGAAAATGGGAAATTATCAGCATTACATAGCCAGTAGAGCAAATTCTGCAAGGCCCCACAGCCCACTCCCACATCCATACACCTGTGTCTCTGCTCTCTTTTCATCTAGATTGTTTTATCCAAGTTAGTAATGTTTTTTCTACTCAGAATGGTTACTATCTGTCCACTCTCTGGTAGTTTAGAAGAAGGCACATGGCTTGTGACTTGGTCTGGAGCATCCCTGTTGTCTTTGTTGGCAGTTTCAGCAAAAAGAAACAAGCTGACATCGATCTATGAAGGTGGTACCTAAAAACAAGACTGAAGATCCAGAGCAGGGCATATTTTAAAAAATTATTTATGGACACTGGCCATTTGGCAAAATCTGTTGCAGTCAATAGTATGAAAATTAAAAGGAGGGTAGTTCTTCATTTGTTGAGACTGTCAGAAGACAGGAAGAAGAAAGAATTCCAAAGAGCTGCTCCTACTGCAATCATTGTATATTAATAGTTAGTGAATACCAGTGTCAAAAGTTCATACCACAGTATGAACAAAATGGTTTTATTTTAATTTTTAGATAAAACAGATTCTCTCCATTCTGTGCTGTGCTGATAAAAGCTTCTTATAGAATTAAATTATTCATATACTCTATACCAAGCCTTACCTATAAACAGCTAGGAAATGCATGGAGATTTTTATTCACTAATAAATTATTATACATGCTTGTGACTCAAAGAATGCATGTTAGATTGTAGATAAGAAGCCGGGCACTGTGGCACATATCCATAGTCCCAGTAACTTGTGAGGGTAAGGCAGGAGGATCGCAAGTTTGAAGCCAGAGGCAGCCTGTGTAACTTAGCAAAGCTTTGTCTCAATATTAAAAAATAGAAAAGGAATTGAAGGCACAGCTCAATGGTAGAGCACTTGCCTAACAAGTGCAAGGCGCTAGACTCAACCTCTCGTACTGTTGAAAAAGAAAAATAGATAATAATAGATAAGGGCACAGACTCTGAAGTCATATTTCCTGGCATTATATTCTTTCTCTGTCACTTGATATCTCTATGGCCTTAGACAACTTGCATAACCTCCCTGTACTTCTCTTCGTCTACTAGAATATTGTGAGAATTAAATACATGTATGTCATTAATTAGTTCTGTATACAATCTGTTCTGATATCTATGTTGTTGGGAGCAGAACTGAAACATTAATCTCTAGTGGTTTTCTCTTAAAAATCCTATCTCCTATAATCTAGGAAAGCTGCGTCTATTCTCTGCCACCTTGGCACCTCGCATGACTCCCACCATAATGTACCACACTGTACCTATTTACTTGCCTCTTCTTCATTCATTAAACTGTAAACCTCATGAGGGCATAAATCATGTCTATCTGATTGTCATCAGCACTCTAAAACCTAGCACATAGTTTATACTCAATAAATATTTATTGGATAGCCAAGCATGTTGGCATCTACCTACAATCCCAGCTACTTGGGAAGCAAAGTCAAGAGGATCTAAAGTTCAAGGCTATCCTAGGCTACATAATAAGACCCAATCTCAGAAAAAAAATTATTTGATAGAGTTTAGGTAGAATATAATAAAAGAAATAACACAAATATTAGAGTATTCATCTATACAATTTTGCTTTAATTATATTACTTTCCTGATATAAGCAGTGGGTGACATCAATGAATGATTGATTTCAACTTCTTTGCGCTGATGTGAGCTGGGGTTTAGCTCAGTTGGTAGAGTACTCCTCTGCACTCTCTGAGGCACTGGATTCCATCCGGAGAAATGAAAAAATGGGAGAAGGATATATCAGACAACTCATGAAACAATCCTGAAACAAGCAGCCATCAAAAACCTTGTAAGGATTGCTGAGTCAGACCTGACTTGAGAGCACCTAACAACAAGAGAATTTTCTACCTTTAGATATCCACAGGTTCATTCTGTGGATATTTCTTCAGGTCTATATTCAAATGTCACATTCTCACTTACTTGTATACTGACTATCTCATTCTAAATTGTGTCTCTATCCCTTCTCTGTTCGGTTCCATTTTTCTGTAACATTTATGATAGTCTAACCCTCTATATATTGTAGTTATTTTTGATATTTATGATTTGTTTGGTGCCTCCTCTTCTCCCCACTGGAATATAAGCTTTATTGGTTTTGCTCACTGATATATACCAAGTACCCAGAACAGTGCTTGGCACAAAGAAGGCAGGTACTTTTAAAATATATGTTGAATTAACTAATAAATTCTATATTTTAGGGCCACAAATTTTGAAAGACTGGAAGCAAAGTTACTACTAAAGGATAGTCAACAAAGTATTAGAAATAAGAAACCTTGGGCTCTGTCTTATCATTTATTTGGATGTATACATATAGATATGTATATATACAATATATATTAACCATCTTAAAGGCACTTTCTTCAACCTCGATAAGGCCTTTAACCAGGCCTCCAAATTCTGAAAATCATTCATTAAAAATATATTCCTCCAAGGGTCATTCTAAGGAATGTATTAGAAATTGTTGCATAAAATAATATGTGTCTGATAGTATGTCTTTTGCCTGCATCCGTAGCCCTGTGGCTTCCAATCCCGTCAGATCTCAGAAGCTAAACAGAGTCGGGACTGGTTAGTACTTGGATGGGAGACCACCTGGGAACACCAGGTGCTGTAGGCTTGGGAGACAGACCAGGCAATTCACTCCCAAAAATTAATCCACCATTGAAAACCCCATGAACAGCAGAGAAGCACTGATAATAGTGTTTCGCCCGTTATTCATAGGGTCACTATGAGTCAGATACCGACTCAATGGCACCTAACAATAACAACAAGATGTCTTTACAAAATTACATGGGATCCTAGCATTAGAGGTATTTTTTAAAAAATGGTTAAATCCTACAACAAAGTACTTTTTAAGATATATGTCTATGAACTTTTCATACTTCATGAATGCAAAATTTCTATGTCAAAAAATATAAAAATGTGCTGGGGGTGAGGTGCAGCTCAGCGGTACAGCACTTGCAAAGCATGCAAGAACAAGGCTTTGGGTTCAACCCCCAAATACCACACACAAAAAAAGTATTTTTTTCAATCTCAATGTAAATAGCACAACTTTATGAGTATGTTGGAAAAATAGGGGATGATAGAAAAAAAAAAAAACCTACTTTGTTGGTGTTAGGTGCTGTCTAGTCATGTCCAAATCATAGCAACCCTCACAAAGTTTTCAATGGCCAATTGTTTCGGGATTGCCTTGGGAGTGGATTGCCATATCCTTCTCCCAATTTTGCAGTGCTGGGAATAGAACCCTGGGCCTCAGAGATTGGAGAGCAGTGCTCTACCCACTGAGCTAAATCCCAGCCTGCTATAAAACCTACTAGAATAGCTAAAATTAAAAAATGATAATAATACCAAATGCTGGCAATAATGCAAACAGACTAGATCACTCATGTAATACTGCTGAGAATGTAAAAAGGTAGATCACTATAGAAAAAAGTTTAGACTTAATATCAAAATCGGGATGCACATATACAGATACATATTCTCACAGAAAGACATGCAAGTAGAAAGGAGACCATTGATGGGGGGTGGGGTGGAGAATGGGGAGGAGGGTCATGAGAGGGTAAGGGGGAAGTTACATGAGCAATGTACTAAAAAATGCATGTATGGAAATGTCATAATGAGACCCATTAAGTTGTACATTAAAAATTACTAATAAAAAAGTTAAAAAAGTGTTTTTTACATGTTATAGCATAAAATACCATATTACACTAGTACCAGCAGGAAAATGTAGTATAATGAAGGGGTGAGAAAAAATTTGATTTATAAATTATTTCTCTACATTATTTTGTTAATTGTTTTCATTAAGATTAAGCTACCACTTGGGTTGTTAATTGTTTGAATTCATTATGAATTGAACACAAAATTGAGCAAGAAATATATACTATATATGAAGTAGAGTATTTGTATAGGATACAACATATTCATAACTCTAAAGGCTTGGTGTCATACATGAGGTAAGCTTTTCATTTGGCTTCCTGTTTATAGGATTATTTAGCTACTTATGTATATAATTCATAAAAATCACTTAGTGAGCTTCTGTTAATAAGGAAAATTTAAGCAAAATTATAAAGAAGGTAATTGAATAGTTATTAGGATGAGTCAAGAAAATCAAATGCATTATACTGAGAACAAGGTAACTTTTAAATGCTTGTATAAAGAAGAGAAGAGTGCTTGTATAGAGAAGTGCTTGTATAAATAAGAACAAATAATGAGAAAACTTGTAGTTATATTGTTATTGTTACCATCATTCATTCATTCATTCGTTCATTGAGACAGAGTTGCAGTATCTTGCCAAAGCTGGCTTCAAACTCCTGAGCTCCCGCAGTCCTCTTGCCTCAGCATCCCAACTATCTTGGACTAACAGCACGCACCACCACACCCACCAAAGCTAGAAGTTATTAGACCAGGTGAAAGGGAGCTATCCCATAGTAAAATTTGAGAAGAGAACAGTTATGAAGATAAGTAAACACAAAATAAACATGAAGATAGATAGATGCCTTATCCTTTTTGTCACTAACCTTAAGCTTGTCTTTTAAAATAAGAAAATAACATGAAGGGAGGTGAGTTGTGGCCATGGCTGACATGTAGTATTTTTTTTCCTATTTTCCAACCAATTCCCCATTATTCTCTCCGTGGCCAATGGGAATATATAAGTGTTATCTAGAATCAGTATTGAATCAATAACATCTCCACCCAGGCAATAGTATTCAAGGCAAAAGGAATAAGAATTGCAAGAGAACTATGTTGTTGTTTTTAGGTGCCGTCGAGTCGGTATCCGACTCATAGCGACCCTCATAGGGTTTTCAGTGGCTGAGTGCTTCGGGATTACCTTGGGAGTGGATTGCCAGGCCCTTCTTCCATTTTTGTGGTGCTGGGAATTGAACTCAGGGCCTCAGAGACTGCAGTGCAGTGTTCTACCCACTGAGCTAAATCCCAGAAGTAAATAATGAAATTTGGAAGAGGTGTGCTTATGTCTAACTATCAGACCCAAGAAGGTATTCAAGAATTGAGAAGGGAGATCCATTAAACTGAACATTGAAAAAAGGGTAGTTTTGGAAGATTTGTAAAATGGAACAAGAATATTTCAACTAAGATTGTCAGCAAGAGCTTGAAAGTATATGATACATGACAAACATTTATAATAGCAAAAGGGGAGTCTGGTAGACCAATCATGGGTGTGAATGAAGAATAACAAAAATAAAACTTATAAGTTACGTGTAAATGAGATGATAAAGAATATGGGCTAAGCAATTTTTTAGGCTCAAGGCTCAAAAATATTTTGAGGGAGGGAATAATCTACCTGAAAAATTTATCTAGCATCTATGAGTGAAAAAATATATTGCAGAAGAGAGGCTGAAGAGAGGGAAAATGTAGTTAAAAGATCGTTATTATAATCACTGCCAAAAAAAAAAAAATAGTGAGGCCTGAATGATGCCAGTGAAAGTGAAGAGAGAGAATAGAATGCAAAGACATACAAACATAGAATTCAGGAGACTTGGTCACAAGAGTCAACTTTAAATTCTCTCTTCAAATGGAACAGTAGTTTAATGAGTTCTCTGAAATGATTTGGCACAGGATGGGGAGGTTTTAATGGAGGTTCAGGATGATTTTGTGCAGAGAGTATGCCTGGATGTCAAGACATTGGGTGGTAGGCTTTAAGATATTAGACATTGGAGACGTTGAGGGAGAAGATAGTACAGAAATTGAGATTTAAGATTAAACTTCTTACATTCAAACTTTATATTTTTATAAGTTATTTGAAGATATAGTTAATCTTTCCTTCTTGTAAGATTACTGAGCATTTAGTAATTTCCCTTCCTCTAGAAGGAAATGATTGGTTTTGCAGGCCAAAGTCATCGTTGGACCATAGTAGGAAAGAGGTGACATAGATTGAAAGATTTAAATGGGAATAATCTGATCATTCAGAAGCAACTGAAGCAGTATATAGACACAGAACTGCTGGAAAATCAAGCCGGATTCAGAAGAGGGTGAGAAACCAGGGATATCATTGCTGATGTCAGGTAGATATTAGCCAAAAGCAGAGAATATCAGAAAGTTGTCTATCTGTTTTATTGACTATGCAAAGACATTTGACTGTGAGGATCATAATAAATTATGGGTAACAGTTCAAAGAATGGGAATACCAGAGCACCTAATTGTTATCATGAGGAATCTGTACATTGACCAGGAGGCAGTTGTTGGAACAGAACAAGGAAACATGGCCTGGTTTCAAGTCAAAGAAGGTGTTTGTCAGGGCTGTATACTTTTGCCATATCTCTTCAGTTTCTGTGCTGAGCATATAATCTGAGAAGCTGGACTTTGTGAAGAAGAACACACATTAGGATTGGAGGAAGACTCATTAACCTGTATTATGCAGAGGACACAACTCTGATGGCTGAAGGTGAAGAAGATTTGAAACATTTACTAATGAAGATCAAAGAACATAGCCTTCAGTGTGGATCACAACTATACCTCAACAAAACAAAAATACTCACAACTGGGTCAGTATGCAACTTCACAATAAATGGAGAAAAGATTGAGGTTGTCCATGATTTTGCTTTACTTGGTTCTACAATCAACACCTGTGGAAGTAGCAATCAAGAAATCAAAGGGCACATTTCGGAAAAGCTGTGGCAAAAGATCTCTTTAAAGTATTAAAAAGAAAAGATGTCACACAGAAGACTCAGGTGCACATGACTCATACCATGGTATTTTCAGTTGCATCATATGGTTGTGAAACCTAGACATTGAACATGGAGACAAGAAAAGAATTGATGCTTTTGAACCATGGTGCTGGAGATGAATATTTAACATACCATGGACTGCCAAAAGAACCAACAGATCTGTCCTAGAAGAAGCACAACCAGAGTGCTCCTTGGAAGCAAGGATGTCTAGACTGAGTCTTATGTAATTTGGATATGTAATCAGGAGGACCAATCCCCAGAGAAAGACATCGTGTTTGGCAGAGTGGCAGGTCAACAAAAAAAAAAGGAAAACCCTCCACCAGGTGGATTGACAACAGTGTCTGCAACAATGGGCTTAAACATAAATAAGATCATGTGCCTGGGACAGAATCGGGGAGTGTTTTGTTCTACTATACATAGGGTCTTTGTGAATTGGACTGGACTCCATGGCACCTAACAACAGTGACAACAATTTGATTTTTTTTTTTTTTTTGCAGTACTGGGGGTTGAACCCAGGGCTTTGCACTTTCATATTTTGCAAGTGCTAGACTACTGAGCTGCACCCCCAGCCCATTTTTTGTTTACTTTTTTGAGACAGAGCCTCACCAAATTATGAAGACTGCCTTTGGTCTCGAACTTGTGGTCCTCTTACCTCCACTTCCTGAGCCTCTGGGATTACAGGCATGTGCCACCTTAAGAGAAAAAAAAAGTTACATTAAGAAAAAAGTAAGCTGAGAGCAATGGAACATGCCTGTAATCCCAGCAACTCTCAAGGCAGAGGCAGAAGAATCACAGGTTCAAGGCCAGAGGCAGCCTGTGTAACTTAGTGAGACTGTCTCAAAATAAAAAAAAAATTAATAAAGGGCTATGGGTCCAGCTCAGTGATACAGCACTTGCCAGGGTATTTACAAGGCCCTGGGTTCAGCACCCTAGTACCACTCAAAGAAAGAAAAGAAAAAAAGAAAAAAGTCAAAGTGTTGCATTGATTTCCATCAGACATTTCAGTAGCCCATACCACAACCAAACAGTTCTCAAAAATATTCTCATTATGCAAAGACTCAGGTTATATTTATTCTACAGTGTTCTGGTTGTCTATTGCTGTATAACCAACCATCTAAAAACTTAGTGGCTCAAAACTACAAGTTATAATCATCTCTCATTCTTTCCTGAGTTATCTGAGCTCAGCTCATGGGGTCTGGTGTGAGATATCCTATATTGTTTTAGTCAAATTCCGTTTGAGGTTACAATGGTTTGAAAGTTCACTGCACTGGCATCTGGAAAAGCTTACTCATATGGCTGGCAGCTGGTGCTAGCTGTAAGCTGGGGCTGTGTACTGAAGTACTACACATGACCTGTCTATGTGTCTTGGGCTTTTCCCAGTATATTCTGTGTTCCAAGAAGAAGCATCCTTGGAGCAAGTATGTGTTCCAAGAGGACCAGAGAGATGCTACAAAATTTTTGACTTAAAATTAATGCACCATCACTTCCACCATATTCTGTGTTCAAGAAGAAAGGAATGAGGCCAGTTTATATTCAAGAGGAAGAGGCAATACAAGGGCATTGATACTGTGAGGCATGCCCTATGGGGGGGAAGGAAGACAAGAAGTTATATTTGAGATTAGCTCCTTGGTGTTTCATGAGAAAGCCTGTAATGCATACTTCTACTGGAGAACAATTGTAACAAAATAATATGAAGGATAATTTTTCTATTAAAATTGAAACATGGCACAAACCAGACTTAGAAACATTAGGAAATTTCATGGTTTACATTTAAACACATGGAAAACTATTGAAATTGTCCACATAGATATTGCAAATCAAAGTCAAGTGGACCAGTGAACTACAAGCTGATGAAGACCCAGCATTATTCCAGCCAGTAAAGACCTAGAGAGACCTCCTGGGACCCAGCTGGAAGGAGCTGGCAAACAACACTAACTGTCTTCAGATGTGTACCTATAAAGCTGATGACCATCAGATTCCAGTGGTGGGGACTGCAAAGAAAGTAGAAAATTTCATTCAGAAGCAAGAAAAAGGATATTTACAAACCTTTGTCACCAGCTTTGTTGTTGGACTGACATGTGGATCGATCTGACAATGGAAGACATTAGGAGAATGGAAGATGAGATTGAGAAGGAAGTAGAATGAGAGTTTTTTGCCCCTCTGAGTCTGTACAACCATCTGCCATAAATTGAGATTAGTACAGCGTATTTTGTTGTTGTTGTTGTTAGGTGCCGTCAAGTTGGCATCCAACTCATAGTGACCCTATGTATGACAGTTGAAAAACACTATTGTCAGTGCTTCTCTATTCATAGGGTTTTCAAGGGCAGATTGACTTTTGGGAGTGGGTTGCCCTGTCCTTCTCCCAAGCCTACAATATCTGGTGTTCCCAGGTAGTCTCCCATCCAAGTACTAACCAGGCCCAACCCTGCTTAGCTTCTAAGATCTGATGGGATCAGATGCCACGGAGCTACAGCTACTGGCTCACAGCTTATTTTAGTGAATACAAAATTAGATCCCATACTTTACTCTGTGGCTTGATTCAACTTCTAGATGGTTAAGCCACATGAAGTAATAGGAGTGCAGCACAGTTCTGCTTAGCTCAAAATAGAGATACTTATTTGCTGATATTTAGGCCTCTGAATGTTGTTAGGATATCAATATATAATGCAGCAGCACAAAAATATCATCTATTCCACAGGAGCAATGGTGTTCCTCCAAGTTACCATGGGGGAATTCCCCATGTTTTTGTTTGTTTGTTTTTGTTTTGTTGTGGTGGTGGTGGTTTTGTCTGCTCTTGATCTAATCTCAAGAGGTTTTGTTCAATTAAAAAAAAAAATTTAACCATTACATCAACCAATGTAACCACAAGAGCAGAAAACATTTTTAAGGATGAATTTTTTAATTGTTTTTGAGTATTAAGAATTTTCTGTATCTGCCACATATCCAGATTTCTAACTCATTTCTGTTGGGATTGAAGGTGAAAGAAAAGAACAGAGTGAGTGTAAGGACTGGCTTGACCCCAAATAAATGTCTGTTAGTTATGAGGGTAGGTGTACAGTAGAATATTATGTTAGTAATATAGGGAACTAATTTGGTTTAGTCTGGTTGATTGTAGTAAAACTTTTAATAATTCATCAACCATTTCACAGTGCTAGAATAATTCATGCAGTGTCACAGATTTGACACAATGCACATTCTCTTATATTCAGCCACATACCAGGTTCTGTACTAGATGCTAAAGACATAACTCTAAAACAACAAACACAGATTTTACTATCAAAAATCTAAGGCCTGAATTAGCCATTACAGGTCAGTGGGGTAGAATTATGGGTGAGAAAGGTTGAAGACAGGTACATAGACAATAATGTTCCCAGTTCCAGGCAAAGGTAAAAGAATATATGGCATATTTAAGGACTAAAAAAAGGTCATTTTTGCCAGAGAATAAAGTATAAGGGTAGAGAAATAAAAAGAAATCAGACTAGAGAGATGAACAGGGGCTAGGTCATGGAGAACCTTTTCAGCCTTATAAAAGAACTTGGCTGGGGGTGTGGCTTAGTGCCAGAGTACTTGCCCAGCATTTGTGAGATTCTGGATCCAATCCTTAGTACCACAAAAATTACAAAGAACTTGGAAAGAAGAATTCTAATAAAGGTATTGTGATGAGATTTGCTTTTTTCAGTGAGCCTTCTGGCTGTGACAAAGGAATAGATTAGAAGATAGCTAATAGTAAGGGTATTGAAGTACCATAAATATCTCTGGACCTTTTTGCTAGTGGTATTAGTCAGCTATTGTCAGTGTGGTAGAAAAACCAACCAAAACATACAGGGGAGAAGAGATTTATTGGAAGCTCACAGTTAGTAGATCAGTCCACAGTGGTGGCAGAGCAGTGGCAGGAGGCAGGGCCTGTGGTGGAGAAATTTACATCTTCATGAACAGGAAGCAGAGAGAACAGGGAGCCACAGGTCTGGGATAAAAAAAACCTTCAAGGGCATGCCCACAGATGACTCACTTCCACCAAGCTAGACCTGCCTCCCAAAGTTCCATAACCTCCCAAGACAGCACCACCAGCTAGGGACCAAATGAAATGACCTGTGGGGAACATTTTAGATCCAAAGGTCATGGCCGTCTCAAAATGAAAATTCCATTCATTCCAACATCAGAAGGCCCCAGAGTCTTAACAGTCTCCACTGTTCAAAAGTCCAAGTCCAAGTCCCCAGGAAGACTCAAGGCAAACTTAGCTATGGGCCTCTGCAAAGCAAACAACAGTTACATACGTCTAACATATAATGGCACAGAGTAAACATTCCCTTTCCAACAGAGAGGAATGGGGGCAAAGAAAGAAAATATCAGTCTGGAACAAGACCGCCACTAGATAAATAAACTGTCAGTTTAAGTCTGGTATCTGGTACATGGGACATCATCTGACATCTGGCATCATCTGAACTTGAGCAGGTTTGGGTGGCTCTACCCCTTTGGTCTTGTCTCAAATGGCCTTCCTGGAATGGCTCCACTTCTTACCAGCAGCTTCCCTTGACAGACCTTCACATTGCTGACATCTCCAAATCCTGTAGTCTCTATTGCTGCTTAGGTACCCCCTCAAAGCTTCACACATCAGTCCTTCAGGGACTCTCCTTAGCGAATCTTACCCTAATACACATTGCCTGGCCTTGCTGGCTATCTAATGGAACCTTGGTGGCAGCCTCCATAACCCCTTAACTCTTGCATTCTGCACACCTGCAAAAACTAGCCGTCTGTAGATGTTGCCGAATTTTGCTGCTAGCTCAATCAGTATCTTCATCCTTTGGATCCACAGCCTCAGGAGCAACCACTATACACCCAAATCAAGAAACCATTGCCTTGGGTGGGACTTTTTCAGCAATGCATCCCCAGAAGACACTTTTCAGACACTGCCTTTTCAGATGCGTGTGCCAATTCATGCTAGGAGCCTTAGATAGCAGGGGTCTGGCCAACTCCTGTGCTTATCTCTTTACAATTATAACCTCCTTGTCCCAACCAGTCCTTTTGTAGTAACTTTAGAAAAGCCCTCACCACTATGGCTTTTTTTGCCTTTTTAAACTACATTTTCCACATCTTCCTACTGTGACTTTTGCTATATTTCTCATTATATATCTGACTAAATGCAGCAAGCAGCAACCAACATAGATCCTGAATATTAGGCCTTTTTGGTATTTCCTCCACCTACTTAATTAGTCGATTACTTTTAAATTCAGCCTCACTCAAGTCTTTAGGACAAGAGCATAATATACAAAAGTTTTTTGACAGAATGTAATATGTATGGTCTCTAGTCCAGGCCCAATAGAGTCCTCATTTTTCTCTGAAATGTCTGCAATTCTATTGGTAGTGGCATTTGGTCTTATTTTCTCTCACCAGACATATCCCTCAATCCCCCCAGGGCTTCTCTTCCCTGCATCTTCAGACTCTTGCAATTTCTTCCTACAAACATGTTCCAAAGACCTGGGGACCATGTGATTAGGTTTCTGCACAGCAATGACCCCACTCCCTAGTACCTATGTTCTGTTTTAGTCAGCTATATCTGTAGCAGAAAAACAAACTGAAACAAACATGGGAGAAGAAATTTTATTGGAAGCTCACAGTTAGTAGATCAGCTCATAAAGGGGGTGAGACAGATGTGGCATTGGCAGGAGGCAAGGCCCATGAGAGAAGACCTCACATCTTCGTGAACAGGGTGCAGAAAAAGCATGGAGCCACAGGTCTGGGACAAAAACTTCCAAGGGCACTTGGATGCACTTCTGCCAAGGTAGATGCTCCTCCCAAAGTTCTATAGCCTCCCAGAACAGCACCACAATCTGGGGACCAAATGAGAGTCTCTGTAAATAAATTTCAAAAAGTGAAATTTCTAGGCATATATTTACTTTGGAAATACATAGCCACATTGTTTTATAAAACAGTTGTATAAGTTTATGTTTATGCTCTAAGTGCTATTAATTATTTTAATCTTTGCTAATCTGAAAAAAAATACTGCAATTAAATTGATGTTTATTTGGCAAAGAGGGAGGTTATATTTTGTGTATTTACTGGCTTGTTCTATTTATCTTATAAATTATCAGATCTTTTTCTATTGAGTCCTTGTCATTTCCTTATGGATTTATGAGTCCTTTATAAACTGTGACTAATTACCCTTATTGTATGTGGTATATTTTTGCCTTGTTTGCCTTTTATCTTTTCATTTTGATTATTAGAAATTATTTTCCGTCAGAAGTTTTAAATTTTCATGTAGACAACAATGTAACTTTTTTTCCTACATTTTCTGGTCTTGTCATCCTTTAAGTCCCACCCTAAAAACATGCTCATATTCTCTTTTATGTTTTTTTAGTGCCTTTGTGATTTTTTTTTTTTTACTTTTAAATCATAAAACATAGAGAGTTGTTTATGATTATATACTACAGTAGCTGAGCAGCGTTGAGAGCTGAGTTGTGGTTGAAATTTTTTTTTTTTTTTTTTTAGAGAGAAGTAACAGTCTATTAGTCAGAGACAAACCAGTCAGCTGGATTTATCTAGCATTGGGGTTTTCCAGGCTAGTGGCTTAAAGAGACAATGGGGCACAGAAGATTAGAAAATACAATGAAATTTTGGAAAAGGGCTAATAGAAAGAAAAGAGCAAATGGACTGCAAGCCCTATAAAAAATTTTAAAGGTAATAAAAAAGGGACTATCTTTGTTAGATGGTTAAAAAGATAGAAGATTGTGGTCAAATTGGGAGAATGTCTAAATTTATTATTTCAGAGGAGTACTTTAATGACCAGAATAAAACATCAAGACTAGATGGTTGAAGTGGAGTGGAAGAAAAGGTCATTGGAGATCAAAGATTGTAGAGGTCAGACTGTTAGATAGATTCTTCATTTGAATGTTGAAGACTCCCAGGATTATAGTTGGACTTGTATAGAGAGAAGTATCCTTTGAACCTCTGGGTCTTCTTTTACCTACACCTTTCACAACCTTCATTTATCTTTAAGAGACTCATCTCCAGTTGCTAAATAATAAAAAGAGTTTATTAGAAATCATAAAATCAGAATCAGGACACTAGCACCCCTGAACTTTCTTATAGCAAAATATTCATGTTTGGGATTTTTTATGTATAAAAGCAGCTAACAATTATTATATTAAAATGTTGTTGTTGTTGTTAGGTGCCATCGAGTCGGTATCCGACTCATAGCGACCCTCATAGGGTTTTCAATGGCTGAGTGCTTCGGGATTGCCTTGGGAGTGGATTGCCAGGCCCTTCTCCCATTTTTGTGGTGCTGGGAATTGAACTCGGGACCTGAGAGACTGCAGCGCAGCGCTCTACCCACTGAGCCAAATCCCAGCATTATATTAAAATAAGATGATTTATATGTGTTTTAAAATTACTGTTTTTTAGTATTCCTTGCAAGTTTAAGGTTTGGAATTTTAGCAACCTTGGCCCAGGACAAAATTGACCAAGCTGCTTCAGTGTGAGCTTGTTTTTAGAATTCCCAAGGGGGCGAGAAATACATCTAAGAAGCAATTAAAGC
This sequence comes from Pedetes capensis, assembly GCA_007922755.1. NCBI lineage: Eukaryota > Metazoa > Chordata > Mammalia > Rodentia > Pedetidae > Pedetes > Pedetes capensis. The sequence continues at coordinate 122,004 of VMDO01002283.1, forward strand.
CCCACACTCAAATCTGGGAAAGGAAAAGGTGGCAAAGAAGGAAAGCAGAAACTAGAATAAAGTTGGATTTTAGATAGAAGAACAAATTCTGGTTAGTTCTTTCTTCTCACCTCAGCACTCCTGCTATTCAGATTCCTGAGTCATACCTTTAAGATATCTGAAGTAGTAAATCCAGGATGGGGCCCAGGAATCTGTATTCTAGTAAGTTGTTGTTGTTGTTGTTAGGTGCCCTCGAGTCGGATCCGATTCATAGTGACCCTCTGTACAACAGGGGAAACACTTGTCAGTGCTTCTCTGCTGTTCATAGTTTTCAATGGCAGATTGACTTTGGGAGGGGGTTGCCAGGTCCTTCTCCCAAGCCTACAGCTTCTGGTGTTCCCAGGCGGTCTCCCATCCAGGTACTAACCAGGCCTGACCCTGCTTACCTTCCGAGATCTGAAGGGATCAGATGCCACAGGGCTACTGCTGCAGGCCATTCTAGTAAGTAACCGCTGGTTATTCTACAGTCAACATACTGATTCATTGAGTTACAAAATCAGCTTTTAGAACTTGCAGTACTATTTTTAGAACTGTTAGAGCTTTTTGCAGTACATTTGTGGAAGATGGCACGATAAAGAGGACAAGGGTTTTTGGATAGTTTTTAAGTTTTTTAGATTTTCTTTTCAGTATGAAAAATACAGTAGAGACAAAATAATTGTACTCAGAATGTATGCAACTAAGTAGGGGAGTTTTAAGATTAACTATTGTCTGAATCTTCTTTCCTTCTTTTTTTTCACTCATTTAAAATAATTCTTCATTATTCATCTTGCTTATAAAAATTTTAAGCTTGTAAGTGTTAAAGTTTATGTTCATTTTATAAGTCTACCCTAAAATCTGATAACATCCTTTCAGAGTGAAGTTCAAAATAAATTAGAAAACCTACCTTTACTATATTAATGTAGCACATTTCTGATGAGAAACATTATAAATATAAAAGCTAAAATTATTTAAATTAATGACACTTTGATTTAAGTATTTCCAAGACACATGACCTAGACTAATTTTTGCTGTCTACTCACAATGAGGAAGTTCACAGAAATATAACTCTTCAATAACTGTTTATGCAATTTTGACAGTAGTTTTAAGTTAGAAAGTGTAAAAGACTCTGTATTTTACACTTTATAGCAACACTGCAACAAATACAAATGCTACAAACTAATTTGTTAAGATAATATAGCTAAATATTTATATTATTCATTTTTAACATCCATGTTGATTTTTATTCAGTTTTTATCTTATATGACATAGTTTGGTCTGCAGCTGTACCACTGTGGTGTCCAATCCTGTCAGATCTCAGAAGCTAAGCAGGGTCAGGCCTGCTTAGTACTTGGATGGGAAACCTCCTGGAACACCAGGTGGTGTAGGCTTGAGAGAAGGACCCACAACCCACTTGCAAAAATTGATCAGCCATTGAAAACCCTATGAGTAGCAGAGAAGCACTAACAATACTGTTTCTCCCGTTGTATGTAGGGTCGCTATGAGTCGGACACCGACTTGACGGCACCTAACAATAAGAACAACATGACATAGTTACTAACTAGGATATTTTTTAGTGTAAGTGATGCAAACCCCTATGGTAGACATTACCAGAAATTCAAACACCAAATAAAAAGAATATTTATTCCCCAGGAACTATGTAACTGGATCTGTAGAAAACAATTCAAATAAGAACAATTCAGTCACAATAACTTTATCATGTTTTAAAAAAAATTGTCATTTACCTGAATCCTGACAAAACACCTACTGAAGGTAGTGAAACATATCTGTGTCTACAAAAACAGCTACAATTCATTGACTCATGACTTTATTTAACAAACTTCTATTGAGTATATGCTGTGTGTTTGGAGCATGCAATTCAGTAGTGAACAAGACAAATGAAAACACAAGATAATGTTGCTGATGATGATAGTAATAGCTAACAGGTATTGAGTGTTCCCAGTATGAAGGGTATTTATGTGGATTGATCCTCATACTAACTATATGAGGCAGATTCTATTACGATTCCATTTTGAGAAAATACATTTAGAGAGGACTAACAAGTCAGAAATACTTCAGCCAGAGTTCGTATGTGAGATCCTTGAACTCATGTCAGTCCTCCTGCCTCAACCTCTTGCTGGGATTGCAGGCATGTACCACCATGCCTGGCTAATCACCTTCCTTCTTATTTAAAATTTTTTCATTCCATAGAAATCTTTTTTTTGTTTTTTTTAGAAGTACTTGGACTTGAACCCAGGACATCACACAGGCTTTGCATGCATCTACCACTGAATTATACCCCCAGTTCATTTTTTCACTTTATATTTTTGAGATATGGTCTCACTAAGTTGCACAGGCTACATCTGGCCTCAAACTTGAGATCCTCCTGCCTCCACCTCTGGAGTTGTTGGGATTGCAAGCATGTGCCACCACGTCCAGCGGAAATCTTATTTTGAATTGAAACTTTTCACTTATGTGTAATAAGCTGAAGCTACTTAAAGGTGTTTAAATGAAGAAAACATCAAATAGTAGTTTCAATATTTTATAAATAGTTAAATTAGCATTTAGCCTGTGTCAGAAATAAACATGGGAAACTTGCCCGAGCAGACACCACTTGACATGTGAAAAACTTGATTAATATTTTTATAGATTACTCTGTATTTAGTCTGTAAGTGAACATTTAGACACTTGATTTAGTCCTTTTCTTTTTTCCCAGTTTTTCTTTGTCACTAATGGCGTCACCATTTTCATCATTTAAAATGATGCTAGTAAGTACAAGAGAATGGATTACATTCTGAGATGTAAGGTCTGTACCTGGCCTCAGTGAGCTTACACAATGTAGTCCAAAGAGGCAAAACAGAAAACTGAAAATAGAACTACCATATGACCCAGCTTTACCACTCCTGGTTATATACCCAAAGGAATCTAAGTCATCATACCACAGAGACACCTGCACTTCCATGTTTATTGCAGCACTGGTCATAATTTCAAGGATATGGAATCAGTAGATAAATGGATTTTTTAATGTGGTATGTATACACAATGGGATATTATTAAACCTATAAAGAGGAATGAATTTACAGCATTTACAGGAAAATGGATGGATCTGGAAATATCATTTAATCAAAATAACCCAGGCTCAGAAAGAGAAATACTGCTCGTTTTCACTCATATGTGGAAGCTAGATCTTGCTTAAAGAAAAAATATTATAATTATATGGATATATATGTATAATATATGTAATTATATGTATCTAAGATTGGAAAATACAAGGGGACTTATTTGGAGAGGGGAGGTGAATTAGTGGTGGAGAGCAACATAGGGAGAGAAGTTGGAAAGAACACGTATAAAGTACAGGAAACAATTGTATGAAAATCTCATAATGAATCTCATTGTACTATAGGCAAATTAAACTACAAATATTAAAAATTAAAAAGTTTAAAAGTTAAGGAAGAAAAGAAAAATACCAATAAACAGGATAACACCATAACAGTTTTATAAAATATTTTTCAGATTGGTTAAAGATTGCATACTAAGTTCATTCATTAAGTTGGTCAGCTCTGAGCTTGGCTTTTTCTGAAAAGGAATAGGTAATTTGGTGGAGAGAGGAAGACATTTTAAGCAAAGAATAGTAGTAGAGTCCAAGGCATGGTGAATTCAGTGGCATTTTAGCTGGTATTTCTTTAAGAAATTATAGGAGAAAAAGAAATTTACAAGCCACAGGGAGTCAGCAGGTGTTTGAACAAGGAAATAGGGTGAAGGAAATATTTTTGGTAGATGGTCTAACTAGTGCATGTATAAGATGAGTTAGTGGAGAAGAGTAGTTAAGGAAATATTATGGGATTCTTGGGCTAGTGTTTCCCAAACTGTACTACTTGGAATAGTAACTCTGAAAGCTAGAAATAATAATAAAAATTTCTCATTGGGGAATTTTTTTTTCTTAATGGAGAAAGGAAACATTGTATATTAAATATCCTCTTGGAATTACAGTGCACATTAAGACAGTAAAAACTTCTACCAATGAAACCTATAATTTCACAAAATTATTTGCATATAAAAGACTTCATTCATTGCACACCTATTCACAAACATATCAGTGTGTCTCACTGATATCACTGGAAATTTTGGTTTAGTTAAAATCATAGTAAGAGAAAGGATGGAATTCTAATTCTTTTTAAGAAAGGGACTATGACATCATTTAGTCCAGGCTCTATCTTTAATCCTGATCATCAGAAACTGATTCTCACCGTTGATTTTGACTGCTTTCTAGTCAGATCACATAGTACCTTTAATATATGTTTACCCATCCTCTCTCTCTCACTAGACCATTAAGTACACCCAAGAATATAATTAAATCATTTTACCATTTTATAATCTCTACATCTAGTTGATACTGTTGTTGTTACTAGGTGCCATCGAATCAGGTCCAACTCAGTGACCTTCATGGGGTTTTCAATGGTTGATATAATTTCAGGATTGCTTTAGGAGTGGATTGCCACATCCTTCTCCTGTTTTTGCTGTACGGGGATACAATCCCGGTCCTCAGAGTGTGTGGAGCAGCACTCTACCAACTGAGCTAAACCCCAGCCCAGTTGATACTAGGTAGTAGAGAAATATTTGTTGAATTGAAAGTAATGAGAAAACTAGTTTGTGACTTTACTGCCCATCATCACACAGTAAGGTAGCAGGATACATTGAAAACAAATGAAGTATAAAAATATGTATAAAATTGTATCTATGGGAGTGCTAAAGCAATATGAAGACAGGAGACTTGGTATGTTTTGAGTATAACTCTTAAACTAACTAGAATATTATCTTGAAAATGTCATTTAAACTCTCCGGGATGCTATTTCCTGGTCCAAGTTCCAGTTCCAAAATATTGGGAGATCTCCATTTTTATTACTATAAATAATCATAAATTAACGATGTGATTTCTTTTACATTGGAAATATATTCTAATTAGGTACTGCATTTAAATACACAAGAGTTTTATGTATCTACTTCTTTAAATTTGTACTTATACAATATTCCTGAACTTCATAACTTTTTCTCTTACTTTCCTCATGTTTCCAGGCCCATCAAAGATGATAGAATCTTTTAATGAGTACCAGTGTGTGTGCTTGTACAATATTAGGGCTGAAATTTTTAAATCTTAAAATGCAAAAGCTAAAGTTGTCAGAAGATCATAAAGTCTTTACTTTTAAGGACTGTTAAAAATCACCTTCTGTGAGATCTCAGCTTTGGGATTTTTCTGACATTTCAAGACTTAAATTTGAAAGTGTAGAATCTCTATAAATACAACATTACCACAAGCCCAAAAAAAGTCAAGAAATGCGAAAGGTTAGATTCTTACTAACTCTTCTCCCACATTATGCTCTAAATTGAGTTATGTATCTTAGAGTTAAATATGTAATCAGGAATACTTGATGTGAAATACAGTTTAAATTATGACATACTAAGTTTTCTCTTTGAATTTTGGAGAATAAAATTGTGTATGTAAATCATGCAGTATCACATTTTTTGCATGTGCCCTTAAGGCTTTTTTATGTTTTCTTCACATAGTCCCCTCATTTACAACTTTATCTTGCTATGGACTAACCATATGGGAAATCCACTATTTTAAACTTAAGCTATTTTTATGGTGTTACTGCATAAGAAAATGCCTTTAGAGTAGAAAATCATATTTTTTAACCAGATTGTATAAATAAGAATTAATTTTTTCTGGTGGTCATTTCTTGATTCAATTCAAAGTATGTAATTTTAATCCCTAAATATTTCTAGAAAGTCTCCATTGCTCTGGCCCCATGAAAGCAGAAGATAATGAAGAAGTTCCATGAGACCTGGCCATTTTCAATGTGTTGAAGATTTAAAATTATGTGTAATTTACATGAGACATATAAATGAAAGGATAGACTTCACTAGGAATTTTTTTTTTGCTTTAAAAATAGGGTATTTCTCTTCTGCAGCAGCATCTCACATCTCATACATATGTGCATATTTAGTTTTCTATGTAGCTTTCAGTCCCAAGAACACTAATTATAATTTTAAATTATCAATAAGATATAGGCTTAAAGTACAGTAGATGTTAAATTTCATATCTCTTGTAAGATTCCCTAGATAAAGAAATCAATCATGCCTTTATTTTCATTTTCTTTAACTCTTATGAACTTTATAGTCACTTATATTTCACCTTTTAAAGTTGAAAATGTTCTTTGAATTTGTAGTGTACAAATAGGTATATGACTTTTATGTCTAAGAAAAACACTCCTGAGGGTAATTCATCAGGAAACAAATGGAACACCAACACATGGCCCTCAGTTCACATTGGACCACCTAAATATGTTTTTTTAAAGCCCCTAGAGGTTGTTGTTGTTGTTAGGTGCTGTTGAGTCGGTATCTGACTCATAGCGACCCTCATAGGGTTTTCAATGGCTGACTGTTTCAGGATTGCCTTGGGAGTGGATTGCCAGGCCATTCTCCCATTTTTGTGGTGCTGGGAATTGAACTCGGGACCTCAGAGACTGCAGCACAGTGCTCTACCAACTGAGCTAAATCCCAGTCCCCCCTATAGGTAGCACTTACAAAATGATTTGTCATTAATTTCTCAGTATGCTTTGTGCTTTTGTACCAGAAGCCTTGGTCATACTGCATTTAGTTTTTTGTTTGCTTGTTTGGCATAATTTAAATAGTTTTGCCCTCCTTGAGTTTTATTGGTTCACAAAAGTTTGTCAAAAAGTATTTCCTTGGGAGTCCTGCTATTGCCCTCAGAAATCTATACTCTGATGATGTATTTGTCTTCTAATGAAAGGCTAATTGAATTCTATTATTTTGTCACCTTTGGTATATTTGATACAACACAGTCAATCATGTTGAAACTTCCCAGGAACTAAAATGTGATTTCATAGCAAGTCCAGCTTTGGGAACCATTTAAAAAAGTTAATGCATGTCTATAAACTAAAGAGTATTGTCTGGGGTTTGATGGCATATTCAACTCATACTATGTCAGCCAGTTTCCCACAGAATATGCTGCTCCTTTACAGAAGGGGATTATTTCTAGTCCAAAATGTGCTTCCCACTCAAACACACTTGGGTCCTTTAAGGATTTTCTGTGTGCTTTGCAATCATTTTCACTCATCCCCTCTGTTCATTGTTATTGTCTGATATACATAGACATTCGGCTACACAGTGGGTGAGAGGTAGAAGTAGGACTGAGAACCTCAGGACAGGGACCAAGGCCTGGTTGGGTCTCTCCTTGGCTAAATTCCATTTTGGACAGCTCATTGTTTTTCCTTGATGTGTGGGGTTTAATTGCTTATCTCTAAACATAATGTGCAATTGGTAGGAGCTTGTGCAAAGAGAGCCATTTGCCCTTTCCTGAATTAAAAAACTGGACATTATTAACAGTTTATTTTCCACAGAGATCCATGCTGTAAGTGTAGTATAAAAATGTTATTTTTGACTGGCCAGTTTTGCCAGGCTACTCCCTGATTTATCTCATGACCTCACAATAGCCTCTCATGCCTGCCTGGCCACAAAGCTTGATTATTTTGTAATTTGATCTTAGTAGGGATTCCAGCCATGCTTCCCTGCTCGTGGGCAGCAGAATGTGGCAGCGTGCCTGCTCTCTTGCCTGAGCTGCTATGATCAGATTATGCTTTCTCAGCATTTCTTACATTAGCTGCCTACAAAGTACAGAGATGCTTGAAGTCAGCCCCCTTGAGTTTTATCACCCTTAACAAAGGGAGACAGAATAAGAGCTATTAGGAAGCTCAGGAAGCTTGGTGTTACATGCATCTACCATTAGGGGAGTCAGAAATTCACTCAACACTAAATACCTCTATCTTTAAATTTTTTTAAAGTGAACTTTTTGCATCATACAATTTTCCAACCTTAATACTATTTTTCAAGCTGTAAGTTGGATTTCAACTTTGAGCTCATAGATATTTCCATAATATGTTAGGGATCTTCATAAAAGATGGAGAAATTCTACTTTTCATTGTTTCTGTTACCAGCAGTTCATTAGAGGGCGTCCTAATTAGGAAAACACTCTTCTGTCCATACTATTCCATCAGCCAGATATTTGTAGGATGATGATATTTGTCAACATCTCTGTGAGACAATGTGATTGCATCCTATTGAGGTTACAGAAGGAAAACAGTGTCCTGTCTGGCACTGTGACCTGACTTAGAAAATGGAGAACCCATACTGCTCTCATCTCCTTTACCCAACAAATACTCACTGAGAGCCAGGAATGTACTCTCTGTGAGGTGAGATAAATACATGACCCTTGCTCTCTCCGAGCTTTACTTATTTATTTAGAAGCCTTTTAAAGTTATGTTAGACTAAATTCCTAAATCAGTGAGATGTGAACTAGAGAAACAGAATTGGAAAGGACTTTGGAGTACCTTTATAAAGACTCCTTCCTCATTTACTGAGGAATCCTTTCTATGGTATACTTGTTCGTGTGAATAAACAAAATATGCAATTCATAGCTCATTGTTAAAGAGTATAAAAATCATGATTATAGGTTAAGATATCTAAAATCCAGCCACAGCTTGATTAAAACAGTTTTGTTTTATTATCATTCATACATTCAGTGAACCGGCAAGAAAGCTTGGAAAATGAGGCATAAACAATGTGGTGCCAGTTTGCTTTAAAATCTCTAATATATGTTTTGTAAACAAAGCTTATAAAACTTAGTACTCTGCTAATTAAATAACAAGAAAGATTTTATGAATACATGAAAAGCCAGAATTTAAAATGCCTTCAGGGGAACAGGTGCTGAAATGACATCACTGTGTGTCTCGCAGCTTTTCCCCGCTTGATACTTGTAGTTGGTCATAATGGAAAAAAAATTGATTCCAAATGTGTTTTCTTGACCCCCTTCTCCATTTATGTTAGTGCCTAACCTTAAATGATGTTTCTACAATCTCGGTTGTATTTACAGTAATTATATGCATAATGTAGCATATTATTGTCTGGACTTCCTGTTTAATCAGTACAGAGCTTCTTACAAGTGCAGCTGAAAAGGGCAAACAAAATTAAAGCTTTATATACCAAAACAAGTTTGATTTGCTAAGCTCCCAGCATTCCAAAGTACACAAATTTGTTCCACTAAGTTTTCCGATGGCTTGCAGATGGGCAATGATTAATCAGAGAGCTAACTGTGAAGTAGTTTGCAATTAAACTGGAAAGCTCTGAAGCATGCTAATTGAATCAGAAAATTAGAGACACTGAACAGTAATTGGCTATTTCTCATGCAGCAGGTGCCAGGCCACTCATCTGTGGAACAAGGTATTTAAGGCACATTAGCACTAGTAAAAATACTTCTTGATATGGAACAGTTAGATTTTCTGCTCATTTTCACCATGGATGTCAAAACATACAGCTGTGCTATCTGGTATTTGCAATTCATGTTTGAAGAATTTAAGTTAGGTAAACGTATGGGAGAAAAGTGGTGGGCAAACTCTAAGTGCACAGGAAACATTTTAGAAGTGAACTCAAAAATGAAGGTTTTGTTTTTTCAACTCAATAACTTTTGCTTTCTTACTATACATTTTTAGAAATTGAATTTTCTATGTAGTGTTAGTTTAAAGCAACAACAGTATAAATCTCGTACTGCTGTGAGCTTCGTAGATACATAAAGCCAATTCATATCATGTCTCAGCATGAGTTTATATCTTCTAATTAGTACTACCATTTTATAGAGTGAGCACATGCTATGAAAGTTTGTTTGCCATGCCAACAGGGACCAGGACGTGTAGTTTTGCTTTAGTGGAATGATCATGCCATAGGATCGTGAATAACTGTAACCTAACCAGTGGGTAATCAGGCAAGAATGGGATTTAATAAGTTCACTTATAGAGATTTTCTTAATAATCATCATTTTCATATTATCGAGGGTGGGACATATAACTTCTGTTTCCCATTGCTTTAATTAGAGTTAAACATTGTAAAGAGAAAGTGAAAAGTACAAATGAAAATAAAAGTATACTAAATTATACTGTGTTGGGAAGCAGAATATTATAATATTCACATGCTAATCATATTACTTAGCATATGACTGCAGAAAATAGTTAAGTTTGAACCCAGAGACATAAATTATAAATTATAAATTGTGAACAGTGCATAAGGGATATGTTATAACTGTACTCATTTAAATTAAGGCAGGGAGTTTTCTCTGCACAAATAATGTTCCTTCATTAAGTTTTAAAGTTTCCTTTATAATGTTTTATTAAGAACATTTGGCAACATGTTGCTAATAGGTTTTAAGTTGAACACACAGTTTTTTAAAAGTATAACACATTACTAAAACAATATTTTATGTCTTCAAGCTGTATATTTTCAAAATTAAAGCAAAACCTTCTCTTTGGCCGGCCTCCTTCCCCACCCCCATTACAACATGTGCATTTTGCATTCCTTAGTTTGAAAGCAGTTCTGAAACATTTACATGATCAATGTCTTTTGCTTCAGGGATAAAGTTTGCTCTTCCATGGACAAGTGAGAACATATTGATCATTTTATTCTATTTGCTATTTCTGAATTCAATATACCTCTTGAGTCGATAAGCAAGATTGAGAGCATATTCTTTTTGGTGTGTGCCTGGTTGTAGCTTGTTCTCAAGATCCAAGATACATTTTTGATTAATCACAAATGCTCTGAGGTCATGGAGAGCAAATGTGTTTGTGGAGTGTCAGCTGATGCTGTCAGATAAATGTCTTAAGCTTAGCCAGGGTTCATGCCCCAGCTTTAGGTTGTGCCAAATGTCTCCCCTTGTTGAGGAAGATAACAGCTACACTGGAGGCGACTGAGCTGTTTGTTCACTGAAAGGGCTGACCTTGCCATGTGGGGCTACAATCAGGTGAAAGAAAGAGTATAGATGTTTTAATTGAAACTTTACAAATTTAAACTTTTCATTTAATTCAGATGATCTTGGTATCCACTAACTTATGTTCTAGGCCTTTATGACTACTCTGATTATAACTATGTCTCTTATTTCCAATTAGACTCCTTAGGTTAAGTTTCTCTAATATTGTTGTTCATGTATTCTGAGATTTTGGCATTATCAGTATGCTATTAAAATACTGCAAAGGCATGAAAATGTTCGTTAGAATGAAAAGGGGTTTCATTCATTTCTCTTTGGATTTGTACGGCAGAAATTATTCTTGCTTTGCAGTGTTTTCAAATTCACTAAATAAAAATATGGTCTGGGCAAAGAGAGGTCGCTTGTGTTAATGACCCTTGTCCGTGTACCCTCTTATCTTCAGAGTACTCATTTAATCACATTTACCACCACTTACAGTAATTTGTCTTCTTTTACTAGACAGAGTCTATAAATAGGAAATAATGACAAACCTAAACTAACACCTGGAGAATGCTTTGTAGTGAGAGGCTTCCTTTGAGACTAAAGGTAATCAGATTGATCATATATGATGCATAAATAAATGAATTCTCTATGGGCTGTTGGTAGGCATTTGCTGCAAAATACATTTTCTTAAAAAATCCCTTTTCTGCCTTATTCCAGTTTGTTCTTTTCTCCAAAGAAGCTGGTCTGCTTTTCTTTCTTCTCAAGAAGTTCTTACTGCCATGAGTAAATCATCAGTGCTAATGAGACACAATAATGCTTTTTTTAAAAAAAAGACAGAAAGAAAGAAAAAAAGAAAGAAGGAAAACACATCTGTCGAGCTCCTACCAGATCTAGAAATTAGACATTTTAAATATTTTACAATGAACACAAACTATCTTGAAGAAATGGTTTTATGTTCTATATTTCAAAACAAAGCCATCAGTGTCAGTGAGAAGTGCTTCTTAAAAACATTCCATTTTAAATTATTTCATTTAAAATTTCCTCACACTTGAAATGTAGATTCTACTGGCTATACATAAAACCCAGATTGTACAGTAGAAAAACGTAAGGGTACTAGAAAAGAAAAAAGACATTCTATTAACTTTAAAACCTTTCTTTTATCAAGTGATACTAGAATTTCATTTCATTAGTTAAGAGACAGTTATACTTCATATGTGTTACTATTAGTGAACAAAATGAGCTTTGCTTTGCTTTCAGGTGATTTGGCTGGATTTCTGCAGAAGCTAAAATTACAAATAGACCAAGTAGAAATGAAACAGACTGAAGGTAACTTCCATGGTCAAATATTAAACTTTGGTAATATGATTAAATGATTCAAATCAGATTATGACTTGCTATAATTTTCTGAATTATTTAAAGATTAATAAATAGATAATACACAAATCATACTTATAAATATTCCTTTAAGGGTAAATATGGAGTTTAAATTTTCTTTTCTTCAAATTTAAACACAGTTTAGTTCTGGACTAAATTCTGTGGGTTTGTTTTATTTTTTAACTATTCCTTGCCCACCATCCTTACATCCTTAATTGTTTGTTCTTCTTTTCCTTATTATCTTAAGAAATGCTTTTATGCAGTGGGATATCATTGATACATATAGCAACATTTCTGTCACTAATTTTTCCAGACTGCTGCCAAAATTTGGATAACCGTTACATTCATATTCTCATCTGTCCCATCATTTAAAAAGTATTGAACTTTGTCATGCCCAAGCCAAATGGAGGAAGAGACTTAGAATTATTTGATTTTTCATAGGTAGTGTGTTGTGTTATGTAGAAGACTGATACTTGATAGTGACACAAGAAAATGCTGTCACACGATTTGGAGATAATTCTCTACATGACTTAAACCAACCTATGGGAAGATAAACAGAACTTGAACAGTCCATAGTGGAACTCACATATGTGATATGTGGCCCTGGGTTATACTGAGTATGTTTCCTTTACTCCTAGAGAAGCCTACTGAATTTACCTCAGTTTTGAAGAGACACAGAGTCACTCTTGGTTGACTGAGGAAGAGCTACTTTGTTCAAGGAACAAAAAGAATGTGAGTGTACCAGAAGCATGGAGAGCAAGCAGGAGGTATAGGCAGAGCCACATTGATCAAGGCCTTGGAAACCTGGAGTTCGTGTTTTTATTTTGTTTTAAGCCAATGGAACCCCACAGGAGGATCTTGAAATGAAGAATGATGTCTATTCTGTGGACAGAAAATGAGTTGGTTAAGAAGAGCAAGCTGTCTAAGCCTAGGCAAGAGATGATGATGACAGTAGTGGAGACAAAGATGTTGCAGGAAAATTATCCTCAATTCTTGTTGCCTTGTGAAGAAGAATTTAAAAAGGAACAGCATCAAAGTGAAAATCAAGAGTCTGTATAGTAGAAAGAGGAGTGAGTTCATTAAGAGAAATGGGAAAGCAAATGCTCTGAGACCACAGAGAGGGCAGGGGGCGGCAGGTGAGAGAATCAGGAACCTAATTGATGAAAGTAGATTTTTTGTAGATAGTTCCTTATTCACCAAGAGTCAAGATAACATTAAGATGGGGCTAGTGTAGAACTGGTTTTCTTGGGATTCCTTGCTGGATAATCGATAGGGTGTTATCCTCTTCATAATCTCATCTGGTAACTCTTATAAGGATTCCTTATGGTTAGTGATAAACTTACTAGAATTTGGCTCTTTGCTTTTTATTCCCTGGGAGGGGGGCCATTTTCTCAGCTATTCATTCCTGACTGCTCCCTAACACAAGGAAGTGTCCAACATAATCACTTAGATATGAGCAGTGAAAGGATGGGAAGCATGAAGGATGTATCCTAGATATTTGGCTTGAACATCTATGTGGCGTCATTTAGTGAGATAAGAAAGTCTAAGAGAGGAACTGCTTTAAGAAGGAAAATCCAAGTAAAATTTTGACAAATAGCCATACTCCATTTTTGTATTAAACTTGTATTTAAGAAGATATTATAGAGTTTAGAAACAGATTTCAGGATAAGAAAGAAAAAATAGCAAATACATGACTTTAAATTTTATCAGTATGTGATACTTCTCACATGACCTCGAAGTTGTTTGACTAGAATGTAAAGATCTAACAGTGTGCATGACTGGGATATAAAACTTGCCACTAACTAATATGGGCTGTATACACCCTCAAACTTAGCCACTTCTGACTAGTGCAGACTTCATTAAAGTAGTCAGATCAACCACTTGGCAGTTTGCCACTGCAATGTGAAAAGTTTCTCATTAGCCCCAATATAGCAATAAGCACATAACTTGAAAAGCAAGTTATTCTTCCCTTGATTCTTGTTTAAAGAATCTATAACTTAATGTTGCCCCCTTTTTTTTTTAATGACTTAGTAATGCTTTGCAAGTAGATATTCTCTAGTTGGCCCCATTCAAATTTGAAAAAAGTGCCTCTAAAACCATGTCCATCAGATATGAAGAAGACCTGTTCTCAGATATTAACTAGTTCCTCCCACTTCCATAACAGCAGTATGCCATTTTAGTGTTGTAATACAAGTGTTTGAAAACCATGCCCTTCATGTGCTGATTTTATCTTCTGTCAGTGGCAGTAACTTATATGTGTATATTTGTTTGTTTGGTTGGTTGGTTTTTTTTGCACAACTTGAAGGAGCAAGGTTGTCTGCTTTGGCAAACTTGTTTTTATTTTCACTTTGTATGTGGTGGGAAATACACCCATAGTAAGAAAAAACAGAATTAGGAGTGGACAAATGTCCTATTTTAATTCAAAAATGCAACTTAGGAAGTAATTTAAAAAGTTCCAAAATCATCATTCAAATATGAGGTTCACAGATTTCTGTGTAGTTATCAGCTTGCTTTTGTGAACATCAAATAATAGGACAATCCAGTTTCCCCTACAGCACATTGACAGACTTGGTAGGTTGAGTAGATGTGATGTCTGCATTATATATTCACTCCAGTAAAGCTATCCATTGTTTCTTTAGAGGTCTGATGATCAATAAGGAAGGAAGTGGATGAATGATAAGACAAGGAGAGAGGACTTTGATAAGGAGGCTGTTTTAGTCAAAATATAGTAGTAGAGAAGACAAAATACACAGTAAAGTGAAGTTGGGGAGCATCTCTAGATTTGTATCCTCATGTTGTCCCATTACTAAAAATAATCAAAAAGTGATTAAATATCATCTTAAATGCATTGACTTAAATGAACTTGAGTTTGCATTTTCTTTTCTATCTGCTTGTTTGGTATTTTGGAAAGTTTCTGACTTCTTTGTCCTCCATGTTGGTTAAAAGCTCTGTCATCCAAGGCACTGTCCACATTCTTTTATCCTTATATGTGTGGCTTGTAATCTACTTGCTTTAATAAATCACAGTCCATACAAATAAAATAGCACTAATTTAACACATTTTTATACTGCCCTTCAAATTAGAGTAAGCTTTTCTTACTAAAAGAAAAATAAACATTAATAGAAATAGAAAATGAAATTTAGTGATTTAGATTATTCATGACAGTGTTTATAAAACTGAGTATAGCATCATGAACATTCTAATTCAGGTGTTCTTTAGTCCTCCTTCACCATCCAGACTTTATCTTTTTAAGGTCACTAAGAGTGATATTGGAGAAGGGCCTGGCAAACCACTCCCAAGGCAATCCCGAAACAGTCAGCCATTGAAAACCCTATGAGGGTCGCTATGAGTCGGATACCGACTCAACGGCACCTAACAACAACAACAAGAGTGATATTGAGGCTGTCTTGTTTAGCAGTAATGAAATTTACTTTTAAATGTACAAAAGCTGTGGTATGAATTTACCTATAAATTTGCTTAACAAACCAATGAATATTACTAGCTAAGTTATGACTTGACTATCAAAAATGCAGTTTTTTGTTTTGTTTTGTTTTGTTTTGTTTTTCCAGTACTGGGTCTTGAACCCAGGGACTCGTGCTTACATGTTTTGCAAGTGCTGTACCACTGAGCTCACCCCCAGCCCATGTTTTTACTTTTTTGAGACAGGGTCTCGCTAATTTACACAGACTGCCTCTGGTCTCAAACTTGTAATCCTCCTGCCTCTGCCTCCCAAGCTGCTGGGATTACAGGCCTGCACCACCATGCCCAGCTCAAAAATACATTCTTAAGAATTCTCAATAGTGGACATCTATCAAGAATAGTCTAAATAGCTAATACTGTCTTGGCCACTGTAAGTGTTTATAGATATGTAGAATGGTAGGTATGATTTCTATCCATTAGTAGCTTAAAGCAGTGTGGAAAGGAATAGGGTAATGGAGAAGAGAGGTAGAGCAGAAAGGGGCTTCAGCCTAAAATAGGGATATAAAAGAAGGAAAAGAGGGGTAAGAGACCAGTTGAGAGGATTAAAAAGATGACTGATAGTATAAAAGGTAAAGAGAAATAATTAAAGAATATCAAAAGCCTGTTTATTGCCAGAATTTTTATGTATGCAACTCATCACCAAGAACTGATAAGACTGGAAACCTATAACTTTTAATTATTTTTGATATTTTCTCAGAATATGGATTATAATCTGGAGTTTACAGATTCATTTCTGGATTCCAGAGAAAAAGATGCAAATCTTCCTTTTATGAACCACAAATTATAGCACATTTCTTATATTTACAGTTCACATGGAATTTATTTTTAAGATTTTGGTCTATCATTAAGTGTTGGGAGTCCATGTACACAGCAGCATTTACTGACAATCTTCTGTATCTAAGTACCTACCACACCAAAACTGGAGCTTTAAGAGAAAGGTTCGTGACCAGTAAGTTTTGAGCCAAACTTGAAGGAAATCACGGATATATGTTGTCGAATAAGAAGGTTTGCATTCCATAGGGTAGATGGAATGTGGCCCACAGAAAGCTTTGGAAGTAGAAATAAAAGAATACAAAT